>CM046040.1:80587828-80754773 GCA_025215565.1 Flaveria ramosissima
TGGCAGGTAATGGTTGCTGAGGATGGCACGAGGTGGCTACTCAGCTCTTTTGGGATGGCATCCATTTATAAAGCTTTTGTGATGTAATGCAAACATGTATTTTGTAATCGGATAATGATGTATTATTTGGCAAAAGTGTTTATAATGAAACGAGATGTCATTTTTGAATATTTCCGCTGCAATGTTTTCCTAAGGCAAATGTATTTATATGTTTTATGTGCGATGAATGACCAACTGTAAGCGTCCCGGGAACGGGGCCTTACACCCCGACGACGGTGGAATCATCGGGGCGGACGAATGTAAAACGATTGTTCATAGCTCATAGAATTAAATAAGTTGAAATAATATTAAATGTCATTTTCATTGAATAATACCAATCAAATAATTCATTAGAATGCAATAAAGATTCAAACAACATAATAAAGTCTTTTATTAATCTAGGTCCAAGTCCTATATGAGCATGAAGAAATCCTCTAAACTGCATCCTGAAACATGTTAAAATACGGTCAACATATGATATTGGTGAGTTCTCATGAATTTATACATACATATATAAACAACTTTTAAGAGCCAATTCAAGTCATAGGTTAAGAAATAATGCAAGAATATATAGATTGCATAATGATACAATCAAACCTTGACAAAAGATTGACCACAATAAGATATACGATTAGCTAAGTGTACTTGGTTTCCATGATGAACAAGAATACGTCATCAGGAGCCGGCAATAACCTCGACTTTAGCACCAAATTGGCTTGTCAAACCCATAGATCGATGACGTCGCTAGGCTAGCAATAGTTAATGATTGCTTTTACAAGATGACTATCATATAATGCTCACCATTATCTCAAATAACCATGACAAAGTTTATAAGATGAATTGCACGTGCATTACAAGTATAAGATATTTACAAGTGTACATTTATACGGTTAACATGTTTCACCTCTAAAGATGTGAAATAAACATGAAAACGGGGTATGGAAAACTCACATTGTATAATGATGGTTGAAGAGCACATAGGAAGCTTGGATGTTCAAGAGTCAAAGGTGATGTCCTAAAGGATAAAAAGAAACAATAACTTCAGGTCGGAATTCATTACAAGAAGTTAGGACGTTTAGAGAATGCCAAAAAGCGAAAGGTAGATTGAAAAAGGATTATTGCACCAATATTAGATTCTGGACAGAATGTTTGGTACGTGTTTGAACAGGTTTTAAAAATAGAAAATGGTTTTATAAAATTATAAAAATTTACATTTACTAGTTCAGAGTCTCCCGGACAACTTTCATTTAGAAATATTTTTTATGAAAACATCTATAAATAGGTCAAAACAGCAGCACAAGACAGAATGTGCTGAAATGCACACTTATCTTGTGAAGGCTATCGTTGAGTCATCCGATTGAGTGAAGAAGACGTATAAACTATCGTTAAAAAAGTAATTCAATGAACTTAGTATTGCAGTCTGATTTTACTCAAATTTAGTTTGTTATGACCAAGTTATGGTTAGTTGAAGTCAGATTATATTCTGCCAAATATGTAGTAAGGCACTTATGTGCACTTTTTAAATTGCTAAAGCATGAAACATGTTAGAACAAATTATTATGTCGATATATGATATATTAGACTTCATTTGAGTTATAAAAAAATATTCCAAGACTTTGTCATAGCCATCATTAAAAGAAAATAATCTTGTGGAATAACCGAATGCGCCGGCATAGCCGTCCATATGCAAATGAGATTCGTTGTTTACGTTAGTGTGTTGTTAACTTGATTTAAGAATGTTAGTGATTGTTATAAGGTAAGTGAACGTTAAAAGGTTAATGATCAAATGATAATGATTAAAATAAAAAGAGATTGGTAGAAGAAAGAATAAAAGTAAGAACATAAGAACAATTTGATGTTAGGATGATTGAAAGAATATAGAAATACATATAAGCAATATAAGATTATCTTAATATTAGAAAATTCTTGAAACTACTTGTAAAGAAAATATCTTGAAATTGATCATAAACAAAGGATGATGAAATGTTTGTGTGTGAGATTTTTGGAGAATGAACAAATGAAAAGTAAGGCCTAAAGATTGTTTTTATAGTTGAGATTAGAAAGAGGTTATAAATGGTGTTAATGGTGAGTTACAGATCTTTAAAATGGGGGTTATGATTGAAATTTAAAAAATATAAGATAGATTAATAAAATAAATTGATAAAAGAATAATTACAATTTAAACTTTTAATTTATTAAAACTTTAATTTTAATTTAGTCAACTTATTTTCTTATAATCTTTATAGACTTTATAAATCTCATAAAAACTTTGCAATTTGATTATTTATTTGATTGAATATTTAAAATCTTATATATATTAATATTCTTTCAAATTTATAAAAATTATTTTAAGTTTATTTTATAAATTATAAGATTAAATTAAATTGATTAAGTGACACATTTATTATATTTGGAACAAATATTATATATATATAATATATATATATATATATATATATATATATATATATAATGACCTGAATAATGAATTTAATTTACAAGATTGACTCAAACGGGTTCGTGTTTGGGTTTCTAGTTTGAAAATTGGTCGGATGTTACAACCGGTCCTACATAATTATTTTTCACATGTCACTATCATCGCAAGTAAAATATTTAATGATGGTATTAATGTTAATGATATTTAATATCCATTTCAAATTATAAAACATATTCTTATAACTAAATAAAAAATAATGTTCTTTATAAGTTAATACATAATTTTTTAAAAATAAAGGATTATAAAATATTAAAACTTTTTAACACAAAGAATTCTTCCCAAAAAAATGTCAGTTAAAAGAATTTATAACAAAAGTTTAAAATGATGTTGTTATTGTTCTATTACTTAAGGTAGGTAATTACACGTACTTTCAATTATATCTTATGTTAAAAAGTATTTATAATTTGTAAATATTGATTGGTAACTATCAATTTAATATTTTCATCACCTCGTGTGGTACACGAGTTTCTAAACTAGTTTATAATAAAATAATGTTTTGAGATGACACGTGTCAACATATTAGGCTATATTATTTTATTTTCCTGCCTCTCTTTCAAAATTAATGATAATTGTATGTATAGTAAATATATTATTTAAAACATTTCCAAATTAAAAATATAGATTTTGTAAAAACTAAAAACCATGTTTTTATAATAAAACGCACACTTTAAGTTACTCTCTATGTTAACCGTGTAATCTAGTTAAGTTGATCCTCTCTGTTATGAAGTTATTTTGATATGATATTTATCTAGTAATCTTTTAAATCTAATATTTGTTATGGAATTTGTTAATCATGCATATGATGTCTGTATTATGAACTGAAATATGTTCACCGCGTGATATGGGAGGTGTTTGGAGGTGTTTGTTATTTCAAAAAAGATTTTCCTAACTTCTTTTGTCTGCTTCATAGACCACACGCAGACTTGAGGTTTGCAGAGTGTTTGTTCTTTGGAAGACTTTTCATTAAAAAAGATCACGCGAGATCTGCATGGTGTAGACTTGACGCAACCACTCTAAAGTCTTCTAAAGTCTGCAGAGGATTAAACACTATCACCCACCACCACCACCGTCCACCTCCACCATCACCGTCCGACCCCCACCTTCCGCACCACCACCCTCACCGTCCGCCATCACCACCACCGTCCGCACCGCCGAATGCCACACAGTTGATTTTACAGTCTGTAGACATAAAGAACACAAACTTTTCTTGTTGCAGACTGCAAAGGTTTCGTCCACCTTTTCTCATGCGGATGTTTGCAGATGTGATTCGCAAACTAGACATCTGCTGCAGAGACCTAAGTTGTTGCTGAAGACATATTCATAAAACATTATCAGAGACATTACACTCAGTTCGTCCAACCTTAAGATGTTAACCAGTTATATGAATTTTAGTATATTTAATGTTACATTGTAATTTTCTCATTGCAATATTTTACTCTTTTTATGGATTAATTGATTTTTTGAATACACATTGAATGAAATATTAATAAGTTATAATACAATATAAGTTGATTTAGTCTATTGAAAAGTTATATTAATATGACATTTGTCTTGCAATCTTTTAAATCTAATATTTGGAATGGAATTTGTTAATTAAGCATATGAAGTCTGTATTATGAAAATATATAATCTGTTAATTCGTTAACCCTACATCTGTTAATAACAATCTATTAGTGTATTATATTATTAGTAGTATATGTATTGTAGCTTTAAATATTTATGTTATTTGAAATGAGTTAATCTATGTAACTACAATCTGAAATGTGTTATTTCAACATCTTATAATTTAAAATTTGTAAATTCGTAACATGTAATCTATCATTCTGAAGAATGTAATTTGCTAAATGAAAAAAACCATAAATTGCTAATATGAAATCTATAATATGTAAATCTAAAGTACGTAGATATGAAGTTCTTTGATTTGAAATTATTGACCTAACTTCAGTAGTCTATTAATCTAGCATTTGTCAAGTAATACGTTAATATGTGATACACTAAGTAATCTATCAATGATATATATCAAGCAATATGTTAAGATATTTTTAGTCGTACGTCTGAAATTCCTTAAACCTATACTTATTAATATGAATTTATTTGTATCTTCATCTTTCATGTGAAATCATTATACTCTATTTTAATATGCAAGTTAAAGCCTAATCTAGTAGTTGAGTTAATATGCAGTACGAATCTGAGATTTGTAGTTTTGCTAGATTCGTCTTGTGTTAATGGAATTAATACATTATAGTGTATTACATAGGGGATGGATCATAAGAAAACCATATTGTTTTGTGAAAATTAGAGAAAACAAAAAAGAAACCTATCATATAATGTATAGATTTTTTATCACCACCCTCTATATATGTGTGTATGTGTATATAAATAAAGGTATGAGTCAAATGAATACCGTAACATATTTTTACATATATGTCACACATAGGTTACGTATACGTAGCCATTTTTCATTCGACATAGTGTTACGTATACGTAAGAATCTTCAGCTCGTATTTTTTAACATATATGTAACAAATACTTAAATAACCTTTAAACAATTAAATGAACAAAAAGTTGTTTATTGGTTTTCGTGATTTTCTTTGATTTTCGCATAACTATTGGTTTTCTTAGGAACCTTCCTCGTATTACATATATGTGTTTATGTGTATATGTCATAACATTTGCATTCGTTACAATATTTGTGTCAGCTCCTTTCGCTTGGCAATTGCTCAGCCACATTGTTTGTTCGCGACAAGTATTATTGGGAATCATAGAAATGTGTGAAGAGAGTTAAAGGACAAGTTAGGAAGTGAAGAAACAAGAGTTTAATAAGACTTTTCACATTTATTATTACACACGAATACTTTGTTTGTACATAATGTAAGGGTTATGATTTTAACTATTTAATTACACAGTTACTAGTATATATATTTTTTTATTACTATACTATGTGACATGACGTGTCACACCCTCAAAATCAACGTGCGGGGTTTTACCACGAGACAAGTGAACAAACTAAGATCTCAGTCATTAGTTACTCAGAATAACACTATATGTAATGTTTAAAAATATCACACCCCAACCTTGACGGTGGAAACGTCGAGGAGTGAGAGTTAAGATCGTTCACAGCCACATAACGTTATTAATAACTCAAATATAAATTAATCATAAGTTTCAATTGTAACATTACAAGCATAAGTCTCAAAGAAATTAAAAACATAACATAGAATGTAACAAGTCATTCTTATTTCATTTATTTATCTAGGTCCATTCCTAGATGTGCAAACTTCAAAGAGTAGATATCAAACTTGGGCGTTTCCTGAAACATGTTAAAAATAAAAGGTCAACAATAATGTTGGTGAGCATTCCATAGTTTTTAATACATAGATTATATAAAAGATGGCAATTCAAGTCATAGGTTAGTGAATAAAGTGATTAGGGATGTTATGAACAATGCAACAATCAAACCTCGACAAAATTTTACAAGTCTCATACGTTTACAAGATTATACGATCAGCTAAGTGTACTTGGATCAACCAAAGCAGGCTTGTCTTGCCCATAGATCTATGACTTCGCTGGGCTAGCAATAGTTAATGATTGTACATATTACGTCATAACATGGTAACCACAAAAGTTCAACTAACCACAACTTTGCATGATGAATTGCCATAAAGATTACAAGTCTCAAATAAGTTTACAAGTGCAATGATAATAAGTTAACATGTTTCACCCCAAAGTGTGAAAATAAGCAAAAAGGGGTATGGAAATACTCACTTGATCAATAAGTATATATTGGATGATTAATAAGAAAAAAAAATAATAAGCGTCGTCTCAACGTGGTCCTTCACAATGCACCTAAAAAATATATATATTTACAAGGTTTTAAGTTTTATTGTAATTAGTTTATTGAATCAACAAGGACTAGGGTTTTAAGTGGATTTGGGCATTTTATAAGTATATATATACATATTATATATATATATATATATATATATATATATATATATATATATATATATATATATATTCTTTATATGTCAAAATATAAAGAATGTGAAATTAAATCATTTATAATAATTAGTAAAATTTAGATATAATATTCGCGTAATTATTTGACATAATCATGTTTTAAGAAAATGAAAAGAACTTTTAAACCATTAACAATTTGTGAACTATTATTTAAAAACCATTTCTTTTAAGACGTTAATCAAAACTAATTTTTGTTAAATTGTTTTACTATCAAGGTATTTATTTAATTAAACTTCAAAAAATTTACAGAAATTATTTTATGACCTTTAAAAAAATTTAAAGTTTATAAAACCCATTTTTATATTCAATAGTATTTTTCTATAATTAAATTAAGGCCAAAAAACCTTTTTAAAAAAAATGAGAGGGTGCCCGGGTTCGAACCCGGGACCTCTAAGTTGACATGTGGTGAGTGAACCAGTAAACCAGGCTTCCAGCCGCGGTTTATCTTGGTTTTAAATTGTTTTAAACACAAACCAATGGATTTCCCCCATTCCTTAGAACCCTAAATCGATTGAACCACAAATTAAATGCCAAATCGATTATGTTAATGGAAACAAATATGGGGCTTTGATTCCCCTTGTAAATTCGAACAAAATGGCGTATTTAATTACCCGTTTTGTGAATGAATCGATGAAGAACAGGTTCAAGCACAGTGCGCGACTATGTTGCAATTCGTTCGAGTTACAATCGATGATGAAACTCGAATTCGCTTTACAGAAAGTTTCGAATAACCCAACTGATGAAAAACCCTTTGTTTATTTCAAGTTTTGAAACCCTGATGATAGTGCTCGATTTGTTGCAGGTCGCGATACAAGAGGTCGATGGGATTTGATGATTTTGTTTGTTTCAAGTGCAATTGAGCGTTGTATTCGATTAAAGCTAGTTAGATGCTTGTTCAGATTCGTTTAATTAGGTTATTATTAGTAGTAAATGCTCGAACGGCTATGTCATTGAAGGTTTCGGTTATACAAATTGTTTTGAGCTTGTAACCGGTGTTTTAACACCATTTAAGTGTGTAATCATGTTCGAATCATGAACACGAAAAGGTTTGGAATGGTTTTGGGTTAAGAAGCGGTTTAATTTATGCGTTTTGAGGCCGCCGGAGTCGCGGCCGGACTTTGGCCGGAGCCTCTCACCGGATTTACGGGGTGAGAGAAAGAGTGGGAAATTTGGTTTTTGATTTTGACACTTTTAGTCCCTGTGGTTTTATAGTTAACATTTCATGTTTAAAACATTCTTTTAAAGTTTCAAAATTGACAATAAAGCCCCCTAAACTTCTTTTAAACCCTTTTTAAGTTTAATATATTCTAGTTGTTATTATTGATAATAATATTATTATTTTTCTTAATTATTATTATTGTTATTATTATTATTATTATTGGTCATATTATTACTAATATTTTTATTATTATTATTACTAATATTATCATTATTAACTTTTATTATTATTTTTAGTATTATTATTATTATATAATTTACTATATTTTCTTGTTAATGTTATTATTATTAAAATCTTTATCATGATTTTTACTTATTCATTAACATTATCAACTTTCAGATTAAGTAAATTAAAAACAAATTAATGCAATATGCATAAGAACCCCATAAGTTTCATAAAAAGCATAAATAGTCCTTATAAGAATAAACGACGTTAACTTTTAATTAACCAAAATTTCAAGATGTCACAAAAAACAAACCATATATTAAAACTTTAAAACTGTGCGGAAACGTTTTGTAAGTAATTCAAACCCAAAGTATGTAAAGTGTAACATTGGCAAAACATGCGCCAAACCATTGGTTAAAACTTATAAATAGAAAACCCAAAAGTCATAATATAACATGACGCCTTAAATGCATGCTGGACTGGTGATGTGCTCCTACTGGCAATCATAGCTAACGACCTGAGAATAACATACTAATAGAGTCAACACAATGGTTGGTAAGTTCAAGAGTTTGCGTTTTACATAATCAATAACATTTGTAAAACATAAGAAGTGCATTGAAATAGATGGCTAGTCTATATTCATAAGTAATAACCATAGTGATTTCACGATCGAAGCTGACTGTGTTTCGTTTGTTGCCTCCCGTCACGACTTACCATGTCGTGACAATGTTTGTGTTGAGGACAAAATTGCACCCGTTGAAATCGAGTCACATAGGTGGGGCTCGTCAGACCCAGTAGTACTACCCAAGATTTCCTGCTAATTACCAATATTAACGATCCGAAAATGTGAAGGCTTCAAAGTATAACACACTATGTTACACTATACACAACTTATAATAATAAAGCGTTTGTAAATAAGTATGCTATCTCCCCCAAAAAAGAGTGTATAAAAAGTGGGGCATGAACTCACCTGATGCGCAAACGAACAATGACCAAAGCTAACAACGGATCGGAAGACAACCCTTCGAAGGTTACCTAGAACATGCAAGCACATAAGTACGTGTACACAAAAGCTTAACAACCCTAGGTGCTTAATAAACATGTTAACCCAAGGTTTTGGAAAACAAGACTCATTTGACCTGGTTGACCCGTTGGTGACATGTTAATTGAAATCTCGTTAAATCAAGCATAGAAACTCATCATACATAGTTATCATACAAGTTATTCACGTATGTCATATCATCAACCTCTTCTTCTACCAAGATCATCATACTACCTTAGTTTATCATACAACCCCTTCGAATCTTAAATAGTCAACATGTTCAACACGTTAATAATTACATTACAACTAGTAAATCATACATGGAGTCTAATAATGCACTACATGCCATGTGAACCCACTCACGACTTCACACCCTAAACCCTGCAAATCCTACTAAGTAGGGGCCTCAGATTCGCAAACGTGTATGATGATCATTATCGCAATATTCAACAAGATTCATGCCAACCAACATACACAACAATTATCAATTATAAACCCAAACATGATTCCATATTCACTTAACATAATCCATCATCATGTATAGTCAATAAGAACCTAAATTTCCTAAATGATCAATCAAGCATCCAATACAACTTAATTAACACATTATACCACATTAGACACCATCAACAAGAATTCTAACATGATCCTAACATCATAAACATGCCCAAATCTCCATATCAAAAGATCTACACAAATAAAGTTTCTCTTTCGGGAAAGTAACACCCAAAATCAATCTAACACCCAATTCATTCATGAACTCATCAACATTATACCTAATCAAGTCCATAACCATCATCTAGACATGACCAACATCATCAAATCATCACAATTCACAAACTTCATATTCAAAAGTTTGTACTTATAGCAAGGTATGAACAACCACTAGATTTCATGATTTTCTTACACAATCCATGTAAACTAACATCAAAGCAACACAACTAACATCATACAAAATCATGAATTCCAAGAGAAAAAAATTCCACTTTAGGTAATGTATGAACAACATGATCAAATCATGGATTTCTTGCATAATCATCAGAGCCAAACCTTCATACAACCTAACTACCAACATATCATCACCAAACAATCATCAATTTCAACTTTTCATACATAATTTCGAATTAGGGTTTATCAAGAATCAAAAACCTTAAAAACTTGATAAATACTTACCTTTAGGTGTGTTTAAATGATGATTAGCACTTGTATTCAAGTTGTACAACTTGAATCTCAATCAAAATCGATGTTGAATGCTTGTTCTTGGATCAAATTCGCAAAGGGAGAGGGGTGGGAGGAGGGTTATGACCAAATAGGGGGGGGGGGGGTTTGGGCTAGGGTTTTTGGTTTCCAAATATATATTTACTCATAATTTCTCCTTTAACCCCTTTTAAGTTTTATAAATTGTAAATCTTGTTTTTAAATGTTTTTAAATCATTTTTCACCACCTAAAACATGAATCATTATCAACTAACAATAGTCATATAATCCCACTTGTGAACACTACACATGAAATAAATATTACACGTAGTCACGTTATCCAATAAAATTCACAAATAATATTTAAAATCCATAAATTCATGAATCACATAACAATAAACTAATAATCAACATTATTAGTTAACTTATTATCTGTTTATCATAAATAATTGTTATTAAGTCACCAACGTTCAACTAGTTTGTGCTCACGACACGTGTATGCAAGACCTAACGGAACTAACGAAGTTTTGTAACCGGAAATTACCGGATGTCACATGGTACCTCTTTGCGGGTTGTGATGTTACACCCAATGTAACTTCAAAAAAATACATAAAAGAAGAAAAAGAAATAAATGAGACATTTTAAATAAAAGGAAATATCTAAAGTGAGCAAAAATAAAATATGCCCATGTGTTGATATAAAGAAAAAGAAATAAAGGAGCTATCCCTCTCCTCACTCCCATACACCCATAACAACCTTAATTCTAGAGAGAGAAAGCTCCAATCGGTTCTAGAGAGAGAAAGTTAAAGAATCCATCAAAGGTATGATTTTTACCATACTTCTTCATATATCTAAGCTAGATCTAAGCTCCTAAGTTGTTTTCTATGTGTTTCTATGTGTAAAGTTTGAAACTTTATGTATGCAAATGTGTAGATCTCAAGTTTTGCTCTCAGGTTTAGAGTTTTATTCGAAGGCTTGTCAAGGTGTGTTTTGAATCCCCCTATTTACATGTTTTACATTCTTATGGGGCTGATATGCATGTTAAAATGATGATTCTTTTTTAAACCCATGTTTTCTATGATAAATGTGATATTTTTACGTAAAAATGTATGTTTTACCGAGATATATGATAATGGTTGATGCATGATATGTTCTAGTTATGAACCTGAGCTTATTGAGGGTTAGATCTATGGGTTAGGGTCATGCACAATTCGATTTTGTCATTAATTGCCTAAGTTTGAAATTGGACAGAAGGTTTACTTAGCCGTATTAGTTCACTATTCCCCGCATTTGTTTAACTAGGCCTCATTTTGAGTAAGTGTTTGGCCATACGCATTAGTTTACTATTGCCCGCATTAGTTTACCATTAGCCACATTGGTTTACTATTACTCGTATTAGTTTACTATTACCCACATTTGTTTACTATTACCCATATTAGTTTACTATTGCATGCATTAGTTTACTATTACCCACATTAGTTTACTATTACCCGTATTAGATTAGTATTACCTATATTAGTTTACTATTACCCGCTTTAGTTTACTATAACCTCCCTTAGTTTACTATTACCCACACTAGTTCACTGTTACCCATATTAGTTTACTGTTACCTGCATTAGTTATTGTTACCCGCATTAGTTTACTCTTACCCGCATTAGTTTACTCTTACCTGTATTCGTTTACTATTACGCACATTTGTTCACTATTACCCACATTAGTTTACTATTACCCGCATCAATTTACTATTACCCACATCAGTTTACTGTTACCCATATTAGTTTAATATTACCTCATCAGTTTATTATTACCCATTTACCCACATTAGTTCACTATCAAATAGTATCAACCACATTAGTTCACTATTAACCACATTAGTTTACTACTACCCAAATTAGTTTACTACTAGTAAGAGACCCGCACAATGCTACAACGACGACATTTTACTACAAAATACTCGTTTTCTGTTAGTATATTAGTCTCTCGTGATATATTCTACTATACGTTTATAAATTTAATCATAGTATCAGTGTAGTAAAATATACGTCATGAGACTTACTGAACTCATAAATAATAACAAACACAATGATAAGAAAATATTTGTCATAACATACTATTTTAATAATAAAAATCCAAACACACGTATAAAAACATATAAGTCATAAACATGAAAATTTAAAAATAAAATTTGCATGTCAACCACTTGTATTGTGATAAGATTAATATTTGCCATAAGCATTGCACATTTCAATTACTGCATGTCAACCACAATGATTTTATATTCTCCTCACTAGTCTATACTTTTAACAATCGAGAATATACCATATCACTTAAATGTAAATTATATTTTTAATATTAATATGCATATTCCAATTGAAGCACAACCATCTTTATTGTTACTTCTATTGTTTGGGACAAACCTGCACCACTTAATTTACTCATTGATCCTTCATATTAACATTTCATTGTTGCATGTGTCATAACAACTTATAAAATATAGGATCATACACTAAAATTAATAAACATAGATTACATGTATGTCAAAGTGTAAAAAAAGACATATATATCCAAAACAATCACATTAAATATTCAAACCAAGTTTACATGTATATCACCAAACTCTCCAACAGTTCCATCGCATATTGAGTCTACATTTCATTAAAACATGCAAAAAATACATTTTATATCACCCCAAATTCAATACAGATCTCACTATTGGAAGAGCTTAATATTAGACTACACCAACATAATGGATTCATGATTTTTTATTTTGTCCGGAAACCATAATCTAACTAATAAATTTTCAAATTTTAGACTAGTGTTAAGCTAAAACGAGCACATAATTTTTAAAATTTAAAGGAGAAGAACCTTAAAAGGACATGATGTGTTGAACTGCAAACTAAAACAATTTTAGATTGATGTTGTTGGCATTTTGTATGACTGATAACCGGACTAAATTGTCTAACTTAAAACAACTTGTTCTAATTCAACAAACTAAGCTTCACTACACAATAAACTTACTTAGTTCTACTAACCTACCTCTTGTTCTCGCAACCATTGACTTCTGGGAGTCAAAATAAGTTATTATGCATCTGTGTTGTTGTATGCCAAGCATCATACCTAACACTAATTCATCATCTTGCAAGATAGTAGAGATTCAAGCAGATTTATTACATTTGCTGATTGTTTCAATAATAGAGCAATTTCTAAATTTATGATCTCCTTAAAGAGATAATTCAGAGCCATACAGTTGAGCAATATCCCTAAGGCTTCTCTACGATATGCAACCAAAAGTTGTCAATCCATGCTCCAAGCAAGCATATTTAAACATCATAGAAAATACAACAAAGTTTGATTGAAATGAGTTTATGTAGAGCAAAAATGAGGGTTGTTAGAAATTATGAGTAAATGGATAGATTTCAATATGCATCCTAAGTCAACTGGACAATGAGTTACCACGAATTAAATGAGATATGAGATGTAGACATATACTTTATTTACCGAACTGTTTGCAAGAAATGTGTAATCTAAGTCAATTTCAAAATAGATCTTTTCATAAAATCAAAACCATAATATCACTCAAAGCACAAATTGTTTATCCATCTTATGTTTTACGTACCTTTTGTTAGCTAGAATGATGAGACGACGCAGATGCTGTTGGAAGCAAATGTATTAAGTGATTACAATAAACTATCAAGTATTAAGTATTAACTAAGTTCATGATAACAAGATGCAGCAAGTAAAGCACATGACCAACAATCATGAAAAATTAAAGCAATAGATCATGATTAATCTTATGATGAAACATGCTATTAATTCTAGTAAAAATATATCCTAAACTTGCAATCATCAGGTTCTGGATAGAGTTAATCACCCTTCTTTAAGAATGGGTCACGTTTGTCACCCCTAAAATTAGCATCAAATGATAAAAAAAATATAATAATAACACTATATAACCCTTTATCATAACATCCTATTACAAGTATTGAACATAAGTAAAGCTTTGATTAAGAATTCATTAGAATCAAACCGTGCAAATATTATATTTTCAATATTCTTTTTTCCCTTCTAGTGTGTCACAGCCTACAATCATATGCTAAAAGTAGTTTAATGTGTTTGTAATGTAAAATGGATCACGTATTGTAACGAGTCAAACTACATGTAGTACTTGATGATTTGTTGTTACAAAGACCATTCTAAAATTTGCTACATAACATGTAAGTGTAAATTTGCTACATAACATGTAAGTGTTTTAGTGTTCATGTCAATTGTTTGGCAGAACACTAATGCTTGTTAGCCTTTTACATCTTTTAGTCAAAACAACCCACTAAATTATTCTATAATGTCAATTCAAATTGACAGATGAAGAAAGAAGCAAACAAACCAAACCCAAGATACAGAGAAAAATCCTAGTCTGCAAATCAAGACCCGATACACATTTAAAAAGACGTAGCCAAAGTTTTCATGTGATGATGATTAATATTAAAAAACAAAATCAACTTTAATTCCCACATTTTCTTTTTTTGCTAGAAGTTTAATTCTCACATAATCCCATGTAGAATTGTGGTTTCCATCCATGCTCACCTTGATACTGAAAAAAATAGACATGTTTGACTTCCAAGGTTAAATGACAGATTCAAAACATTGAAATAAATAGGAATAATTTAGATTATCTATACTAATATATAATAAATATTAGAAGGATAAGATGATAATTTCATTCAAAATATATGGCACATATACAACATTTTAAGCATAGAGTACAAGTGTTTTATGCAATAGTTTCACTTTTGTCCCATTTAATTAACTTCTTCTCATTATTTTATTATTTAATACAAATTATTAATACATTATTTAATAATTTGATATTATTTAATTTATTTCATTAAATTTTATTTTATTTATAATAAGATAAATTGACATGTAAATTTATAGTTACTAATCACATTTCTATAACTAATAATATTTAAATTAAGTATTATTTTATTTAAATACTTATATCTATACTATCATATAATATATCTCTTTGGATAGAGATGTAATTTTGCCAATCAGCAAGTTTTGAAGCAACATATACAAAAGAGTGCAAGACATTTAAGATGGGTAGAATAGGTAATTGATTAAAATTTTAAGATATTTTAGAGGCAATATGATAAATTTATTCATTAAATTTTGTATAACTTGATATTTTTGCCCTTGTCTCTTTCATGTATTTAATAAATATTATTAATATATTATTTAATAATATAATATTATTTAATTCACTTTATTAAATTTTATTTTATTATGATACTATAAATTGACATTTAAATTTATATTTACTAATTATTTTTTTAACTAAATACTATTTAAATTAAGTATTATTTTATTTAAATATTTAAGTATATAACTTATACATATCTTTATATTTATAATAACTATAATACTAATATTTTTCTAGGGGCATATTGTGAGTTTAATAATTTTAATATTTATTAATATCTTTTTTAATAAAAATAAAAGGAGAATAGAATGATAATTTTACATATGGATTAAGATATCCATATGAATAGTCATGCTTAAATTTTCAAAATTTAACTATTTATTCTATTTATACCCTTACAATAAAGTATAACATATGATTCTTATAATACAAATACTAAAACATATACACGTGACCAAACAAAACTGTCATTTACTTTCAATGACGTTCATTCATTACGATTGAGCATTAATTTCTCTTCCTCTTTCCCTTGATGGTTGTTAATAGCTTAATAACAATCAAGATAGTAATTTGTGATGATAATTTCTCCATTAACTTTCTCTGGTCTATGCAAATCACCACCGAAAGCTGCTTCCGGTGATCATAAAACTCAAACCTACATTAATAAAACGAAACCCCCACCCTAAAATCTAGGTAATCAGTGCTTTCTGACCACAAATACCACCCATACTTTCACTAATCTTGTTGGGTATAGTTGTCTTAAAGACTTTATAATATACGTAATTGTTTTTTTTCATTCAGTTTCAACAATAATTATATTTTGATTTTTTAATTTATGTCATAACGCATCAAGCCGATACTGAATAAAATCAAATTCCCCAAAAAATCACGCAACAACCGTACCGCCACAACACACAGGCATTTCCACTAGACAAAAAAATATCAACTACCTTAATTTATATTACTTGAACTACAAAGCCAAAAGATATAGGTGAAAAGCTTTTAATAAAATCCATGTCATCTTTTGAATTTCATAACTAAAGGTTTGACCATAAAAATCAAAGATTTAAACGAAGCATAGTTACATGTGTAATCATTCCTATGTGGAATCACAAAAGGCTAGTGAACAAGTATAACAACACCAACATAAAATAATCACCACCAAATTCAAACTTATATTACAAATCCAAAACTACACCCTAAACAATTAATCACATAAATCATGTATACATAAATTGTTTATCATAATAAATAGATGGTCAAAAATTCATACAATTTGTGTTAATGTATGTCAAGAAGAGCACTAAGGCAATCACCAAAGGTAATATATACCACAGTCGTGTCAACATCTTGATGTAATTTATCATGCTAAACACCAAAACAAAGATCATATGTCATTAAAATACTTAAAAAAAGATTATGAAATTTCAGGAGCTGTAACATAAAAACATTGTTAAAACATGACATCTCGTTAGAGTCAGTTTGGGTCTAGGTAATCCTCTGCTACTTTAACTTTCTTCGGTCAACCTTTTGGACCCGAATCTATCATGAAAACATATTGTCAAAGAGAAAATGAAATTAACATGTGTTGTTTGGATAAATAGGGTACAAAAATCATGTTCGAGTTTATCAACTCAAACTAACACAAAGTGTTGTCTTGATTACTTTATATTGGTAGAAATTAATTAGATGTACATTTCAGAATCAGATAGCAATTGCATTTTAAATGCTTCTAAAGTCTGCAGAAAACTCATAACTTCTCATGTAAGATAAAATATCAAACAATCTCATCCTGATTTTAATTAAATTAGTTTAAGGGTTTAGCCTTAAAGAATTAATTAATGCATAATAAATTACCTCAAGTGAGGATCAACAACTCCACAGGACATGGCTGATGCTAGTCCTTTCTTTGATTAGAAGCTACAAAAAGGTCCATTGCATCAATTTGTAATAATCAGGTTTTGTTGTATAAATTTCATGATCCCAGTCAAATGAGAAGTCTAAAGATTTAAGCTAAAAACTAACATAATCAATAATATGTTGCAAAAAATTTATAAACCATGGAGTTAAATGTAAATTACCTGAATTTTAGAATCAGTTAATATTCTTTAATGTTGTAATCTTTAGGTAAGTACCTCTTTGCACAACATCAAGAAGCAATAACCTCAATAATGTTACAATGATATTAGTATAAGGGGCCAGAATTTAAATGTCAAATAGTTAGAGGTTGTTAGATGTAATAAATGTAATAGACTAAGGACCAGATTGTAAGGTTCAACTAACATACCAGTCAGTTAGTTAGTCAGGTATTTGTAATAGTTGAAAGGAAGTAATAGAAAAGCTTGGTCTTATCAAGTGGTATAAGAGCCGGCTAATCCTCAGTGGCTCTTGATCGAAGTTGTAGTGGTGGTGACCGGAGTATTGAATGAAGGCGACGTAATGCAATTACGACAAGAATCATGACTTGAATTCAGAATTTGAATTAGACGATAAAGTAGAGAGTACAAGATCATGAAGCAAACTTGCTTCATATAGAAACAATAATTGGTGCTAATCTTGCAGAATTGGAATCGATCAAATCGGCGATGCAAGCGATGGCGGTGAGGAATTCATCCAATTTGGAATCCATGAAGTTACAAATGATAGAGCTTGTGAAGAATTTACAGATATTAACAGCTAAGCAATTGCATGTGACTGATTTGAGCAACACCACAAATCATGGTCAATCAAGTGATTCATACTCTCGTAACACAATTTGACAAAGATGGATTTCTTGAGAGAAACTCCCGGGAGATTAAAACTCAGGTATGTGATTGTCCACCTTGAAGACATAGCGTTATTATGGCATCAATCTTTTGTTGCATCATGTCACATCCCGGCGGAAGCGTGAAATGCTTAGGGTGTGACTTGTTTGCTCAGAACTCATTGATTTATAATTACTACAACATATCACATAAATATATATATTACATGGAGAGTCGTATTAAATATATATATATATAACATCACATAACATAACCAGATTAATAAGGAGTTGGAATTACATCAGTTCATCATAGTCAAAATTTGAACTAACATAACCCTATTACATTAAAAGCCTAACAGTAACATCCTCAGAGACGATGGAAGTGGGCATCCACCGAGACACTGAGATCATACAAATTCACTGTCAGGTTTACACAAACTTTCCCCACAACTTCTCCCCAGCCGTTATAAACATCAAAGGAGAACATTAAGCTGTTAGTCATGGTGAATTCCTGAAAAAGCATACTTAAAACAGTCAACATAAAGTTGGTGAGCTTCACAGGTTTATCATATAACATAGATGCATTATATACAACCAAACCTTACATAGCAACCAGATCATTCATATCTGTCATAACATATTTCATAAATCAGATAATATAGCAACACAATACTCATCTTATTGGTGCAGGAAATATTTTCCTAAGTAGCGCTACCAATATTATCTAACGGTTCCACATCCGAATTAATGGTTGTAACATAAATCTCAGAAAATAATGCATCTAATAGTATGCTTTTTCCCCAAAACTTTTACAAAACAAAAATGGGCCATGAAACTCACCTTTACTCCAAATGGTAACCTATACAAGAAAAATATTTATAATTCAGAAAATGTATATTTCTTTAACATTTTTAGTACCTCAGATTGAAGAATTTATTTTATAAGTTAGGTCTTAGTATAAATTCTGAAATTTCTACAGTAGATGTATCTTAGTGTTAGGTAAAATATACTAAAATTTCATATTCAAATTATTTTCAGGCTAATTTTTATTACTTTTACATTATTCATATAATTCTTTAGAAATAACTTCGGGCCTCTAAAATTAGTCAAATTTTGGCAGGTTAATAATTATAATTCGTAAAATTTTTCAGAATTTTCTCATGCTCTAAACTATAGCAGAGCTATTTTTAATAATTTTTCCCATTTTATCTTTATTTTGCTAAAAATACCAGATCATGTCCAAAAATTCTAATTTTTACGCAAACTGCTCCATTTTTATTTTTATATTTTTTATAAATTTTCCATAATTTATTTCATACTTTAAGTATTTTTTCCTGATTTTTAGTTGACAGAATGGTTAAAAATTTATATTTCAGAAAATGTTTTGAGTTAGGTCACGAAATTTTTCCAGTGGATTCTATAATTCATAATAGTCAGTACATAATTTTTCTATACCTTTACTAGGATCGGTTCTTTTAATATGATTTTTCTCTTTTTATTCTTAATTATTGCATATAAATTAATTAATTCATAGGAATAGTACCAAATTTTGCAGAGTTCAATTTCCTAATATTCTAAATATATTTTTAATGTTTGTTCCCACAATCATAGTTATTTTATATGCAGAATCAATTTAACAAACTATGACTAGATTTTTAACCCTTTTGTTGATAATTTCTTGCTATAAATTTGATTGTTTTAAGGTTTGTTTTTCTTATTTCTGATTTTTAAAATCTTTCTTTTTGTCTGAAAAATGAGTTTGATTTTTTTATGTTTTTATAAAAACCTTGAATGTTTAATCAAAAGGGTTAATCACATGTGTTTATATTAACACATGTTTGATTTTTATAACTTAATTTAGTAGGGTTTTAGGGGTTAAAACCTTGATTTTGACAGAAGGAGAGTGTGAGAAGAAGGTGAGGATGGTCTAAGCTTGCTTGGTTTTGGTGTTCTTGATAATCTTTCGGGAGATGGTGCTTTCACGAGGCTTGGATGTTGCTGCCTTGTATCCGGGGATGTGCGACCGAGTGAAGTTGAGGGTTGTATTTGGTTGAAGAGATGGTGACCGAGAGGGTTGAGATGGTGGTTTGTGGTGATGTCCGAGTGTGTGAATAGCCGGGTGGTGGTGTGGTGTTTAGTGATGGTGAGTAACCGAGAGTTTTTAGAGAGAAAGGTGGTGAGATAGTTGACGGTGGGTTTGCATCAAACCGAGAGTTTCTTATGTAAGGGAGGAGGTAATCATCACTCCTAAGTCTAGGGTGGTGATGTGTGGTTTATAGAGCTCTTATGTGGCTCTACTAGATGTTAAGGTGGCGAGTTTTGTGGATGTCTCTAGATAGAGCCGAGGATGTGGCGGTGCAAGGGAGAGGTTTGTGTCCAAGTTGTGGTGTGTTCCTTCCAACCGAGAGCTTGCACATAAAGAGGTGAAGTCGGCTGCCATTAAAGCCTCATCATGAACCTAGGACTCTAGGCTTTCAAGGTGGCATGCACACAAATATGCTTGGTGTTTGGATAGCTAGGTGGCGGTTTTGATGGGTGGTGAGGTGTCCCGCCCGATTTGAGGTGTTAATCATCTCTTAAGTCGGGTGTTTTAAGGTTTAATAAACCGGTTCTCAATCTTAGATGGTACTTTGGTTTGAGGTTTAAGTGTAGAAGATTTGTTTAGGTTTGTTTTGATGTTAAGTTTCTCTTGAGGTTATCTTGTGTTTGAGTTGTGTTTTGGTTGTTTGATGTTGTATAGATGATGCATTTCGATCGTATAACATTTGATATCATAAAGTTATGAATATAGATACATACATACGTAACCTCTTGAGTTTGCATGCAAGCATGCAATGAATAATACTTGAATTCACATGGTGTGTAAATGTTTCTTAGTAAAAGATGGTATATGTACACGTAAAAGGGTATGCATGCGACCATGCATACGTATACATACACATATAAGTGAACAATATACTTATGTAAACCAAAATGAAAGCATGTATACGTACTGTATATATATAAAGATATATATATTAACCTAGATGTGGCTTAGAATATTTAAATGAACTTAGTGTATAAAATTTCTTAATCTAGGGTTGTCACATTCTCCCCCCGTAAAAATAATTTCGTCCCGAAATTTATTTGAATAGTAATGAACTTATCTGACCATTGTCTTAAAATAGGTGGGGGTATTTTCTTCTGATTTCATCTTCTCTTTCCCATGTATACTCTGGTCCTCTCTTAGCGTTCCACTTAACTTTCACTATGGGGATCTTGCTTCTTCTTAGCTTTTTAATTTCTTTATCTAATATGGCTATTGGTTCCTCTGTAAAATGAAGCTTCTCGTCTATCTTTATTTCTTGAACTGGAACTTTTAATGTTTCATCTGTTAAACATTTCTTCAGATTGGACACATGGAACGTGTTGTGTACTTTACTTAATTCTTCGGGTAAATCTAGCTTATACGCAACAGGACCAATTTTGTCAATAACTTCAAATGGTCCAATATACCTTGGGTTCAACTTATTTCTCTTTTCAAATCGAAAGATTCCCTTGGTGGGTGATATTTTTAGATAGACCTTATCTCCAATTTGAAATTCTAACGGCTTTCTTCTTTTATCTGCATAACTTTTCTGCCGATCCCGTGCTGTCTTTAATCTGTTCTTGATTTCTTTAATCTTGTCAGATGTCTCTTGAATTAAATCAGGACCTATAAGTTGTTTATCTCCTATTTCATTCCAACATAAGGGCGATCTGCATTTTCTTCCATACAAGGCTTCAAACGGGGCGGTTTTAATGCTAGAATGATAGCTATTATTATAAGAAAATTCTATCAAAGGTAGATGCATATCCCAGTTGCCACCAAAGTCTAATGCACAAGCACGTAACATATCTTCTAGTGTTTGTATTGTCCTTTCACTTTGTCCATCTGTTTGTGGGTGGAAGGCTGTGCTAAGATTTATTTGGGTTCCTAAAGCTTTTTGTAAGGTCTGCCAAAACCTCGATATGAATCTATTGTCTCTATCAGATATAATGGAGATTGGTATTCCATGTCTGGATACGATTTCTCGTATGTAGATTCTTGCCAATTTCTCTATTTTGTAGTCTTCCCTAATTGGCAGGAAGTGTGCTGATTTGGTCAACCTATCTACTATAACCCAAATTGTGTCATAGCCACTTGAGGTCCTTGGTAACTTGGTTACAAAATCCATGGTAATTTGATCCCATTTCCATTCTGGAATTTCCGGTTGTTGTAGATACCCCGAAGGTTTCTGATGTTCTGCTTTAACCTTTGAACACGTATTGCATTTCTCTACAAATTCCCCAACTGATTTCTTCATACCAGGCCACCAGTAATGATTTTTCAAATCCTTATACATTTTGTTATTTCCTGGATGTACGGAGTATCTTGACTTATGTGCTTCCTGTAATATAATCTTTCTAAGTATGGCATTATCAGGTATCCAAGTTCTTCCTTTAAATCTTAGAATTCCATGTGTATCTGCCTGTAAATCCTTTTCCTGTCCTTTTATTTCTATTTTACTTTTCTGTTGGGCTTCCCATATTTGTCTTAACAGATCTGATTGTAGTTCCATTCTCATGGCTCGTACTCGTAACGGTTTAACCCTATCTTTTCTACTTAAAGCATCTGCAACTACATTTGCTTTACCTGGATGATATTTGATTTCACAATCATAATCACTCAGTAATTCTACCCATCTTCTTTGTCTCATGTTCAGCATTTTCTGCTCAAATATATGCTGTAAACTCTTATGATCCGTATATATTGTACATTTTGTCCCATACAGGTAATGTCTCCAAATCTTAAGTGCAAAGATGACTGCTCCTAATTCCAAATCATGAGTAGTGTAGTTTTTCTCACTTCCCCTAAGTTGTCTAGAGGCATATGCGATGACTCTACTTCTTTGCATTAATACACATCCAAATCCTTGACGAGACGCGTCACAATATACTACAAAATCATCAGTCCCTTCTGGTAATGACAAAATAGGTGCACTACATAACTTATTTTTCAAAAGTTCGAATGCATTCTTTTGTTTTTCTCCCCAGACATATGGCTTGTCTTTTTGGGTTAATTCAGTCAAGGGCTGAGCTATTCTTGAGAAATTTTCTATGAATCTTCTATAATATCCTGCTAATCCTAAAAATTGACGTACTTCTGTTGGTGTCTTGGGATCCTCCCATTTCTTAACAGCTTCTATTTTTGCTGGATCTACCTGTATTCCTTCTTGATTGACTATGTGCCCTAGGAATTGCACTTCTCTTTTCCAAAATTCACATTTTGAGAATTTTGCGTATAGTTTTTCTTTTCTTAACAACTCCAAGGTCGATCTTAAGTGTTGCTCATGATCCTCCTTATTCTTAGAATAGATTAAAATGTCGTCTATAAAGACTATAACAAACTTATCTAAATAGGGTTTACATATCCTATTCATCAAATCCATGAATATGGCGGGAGCATTGGTTAATCCAAATGGCATTACCAGGAATTCATAATGTCCATACCTTGTTCTGAATGCTGTCTTGGGTATATCTTCATCCTGTATTCTTAGTTGATGATACCCTGATCTCAAGTCTATTTTTGAAAAGTAACTAGATCCTTGTAATTGATCAAATAGGTCGTCTATTCTAGGTAAGGGATACCTATTCTTTATAGTTACTTTATTGAGTTCCCTATAGTCTATGCACATTCTAAATGTTCCATCCTTTTTCTTAACAAATAAAACTGGTGCTCCCCAGGGTGATACACTAGGTCGTATAAATCCTTTATCCAAAAGTTCCTGAAGTTGGCTCATTAATTCTTTCATTTCAGTAGGTGCTAAACGGTAGGGTGCCTTAGCAATAGGGGCTGTTCCTGGCATCAATTCAATTTGAATTCTACTTGACGTGGGGGTGGTAATCCAGGTAATTCATCAGGGAATACATCTGAATATTCATTGACAATTGGAACATCTTTCAGGTTTACTTTGTCTATCTTAGTGTCAACAATGTGAGTCAAATAAGCCAAACATTTCTTCCTTAGGCATTTTTGTGCACTTTTACAAGAAATTATTTTATGGTGCCCCTAGGTTTTTCACCGTATATGCACAGTGTTCTATTTTCATTAACTAAAGGGATTTTGATCATCTTCTTACCACATATTATTTCAGCTTGATTCTTACTTAACCAATCCATTCCTACAACAATATCAAATCCTCCTAAATCAATAGGGATCAAATCTATATTGAAATAGTTTTCATCTAAATTCATGATACAATTAGGAATGATTTCATAAGCTTCGATTATCTTACCATCCGCTAATTCTATCATATATTTTTGATTAAGCTTTTCTGTGGTCAAGTTAAGTAGTGGCCTAAATGTATTTGAAACAAAGCTACGGGTTGCTCCAGTATCAAATAATACAGTAGCGTACTGATCGTTTACAAGGAACGTACCCGTGACGACTTCTGGTTCGTGTCGAGCTTCTTCTGCCTGCATTATGAATGCTCTCCCTCGAGGGTTGTTCTGATTAGTCGGTGCCTTTCCCTTTAGCTGTGGGCATTCGTTCCGGCGATGGTTTTCATTCCCACATTGATAGCAGACTGGTTTTGGATTTGCAGGGTTTTTGCAGTCTCGGGATATATGTCCCTTTTTCTTACAGTTGTAACAGATTACCATCGCACAGTTGCCTTGATGGTATCTTTGGCACGTGTTACACCATGGTTGGTTTTCTGTCTGGGATTTCTTTTCCCGTGTCATTCCTAGGTAGTTTCGAGGAGGCTGTCTAACTATTCGTTTTTGAGGGGTTCCCTTAAATCTTCCCCCTGGGCTATCATCACTCCACTTTCTCTTTTCTCCAGATCTAGGGTTACCTAGTGATCCATTTCTTATCATCTCATCTGTCAGACTTCCTGATAAACTTACAGTATCTTGGAAAGTCTTGGGCCTAGCTGATTTCACTAATCCCCTTATTTGTGGCACTAGTCCCCAAATATATCTTCCTATTCTCTTTGATTCTGGGGCCACTAGATGTGGTACTAACCTCGAGAGTTCATTGTACCTGTCAGTATATTCCCGATGTGCTGCTCCTTTCATTTCTAAAGCTAGAAACTCAGTTTCTAATTTTTCTATTTCATTATATGGACAGTATTTCTCTATAACCAAATTCCTAAATTCCTCCCAACTCAACTCATTCATAATGTGCCTACCTTTAGTGGTCATCTCCATCTTCCACCAGGATTGTGCTTCCCCTTTCAAGGAGTGTGAAGCAAACAAGGTTCTGTTGTTATTGGCACATTTGCTGATTTCCAGAGTTGACTCCATTTCATCTAACCAGCGTAGAGCCTGTACTGCTCCGCCTTTACCATCAAATTCTCGAGGTCTACATGACATAAAGGCTTTGTAAGAACATCCTTTCTCTGTTATAATCTCCTCTGCTGGTTGATCTCTTATGGCATCATCAGCTGGTATTTCGTTGCCGGGGGTTGTGGTACCAAGGTTTAGGTTTTGTTGAAGTTGAGTTACTAGTATGGGTATGGCAGCTTCTAACTGCTGTGACACTATTCGGGAGATCCTTTCATCTTCATTGGTTGTTGGGTTAACAGGTGTTTCTTCTCCAAGTCTAGTTCTAGGTCGTCCCACTCTTGCAGTCCTCCTTACGGGTTGCGCGTTTCTTCTTGGCGGCATGCTTTTCTATAGTTAATTATAGTAAATATTAAAAAGAATTTTAGATTCTTGACAATATTCTAATTAACACATAAGCAAGTAATAGTTCAAACACAAAAGATATTTTTCATTTAAGTTCTTATTTAAAGATTTCACACTAAAAGTTAGTTCCTAATTTCCCTGCATCCATTTCCATATTCTTGAGAAGATGTTTCCCTTAGGTGCTTTTAGTTCCTTCACATCCTTCTGAATTTTCCTGATTTCTTGTTGAATTTTCTTGAGCTGTTTAAGGGTTTGTTGAGTGGCTGCGCTCTGATCTTCGTCCACCCTTTGTCTTTTAGCTTCACTTTCTTCGTTTCCGAGGGAGTCAGTTTCTTGTATCTCCTTGCCTTCATCTTGCTTAGTCTTGAATTTGTTCCCGGGCCGTACCCTTTTCCTAGGAGTTTTAATGGTATATCCTCCTACCATTACAGGTGCACGACGGACATAAAATTTGGTCTTAGGATTATCTTCCCTTTTGGTTGGAAAAGGTTCTAGAATTTGCTGAGGTTTAGGTTCAGGCGTAAGTTCTTTATTGTAATCCGAGTATCCGAATGAGTTAGTCTCACAAAAATTGTTATCAGTACTCATAGCTGCAAAACAAATCTTTTCATGGTTTGAACCCAACAGTTAGTTACCTATTTTTATATATAAGTAAAATGCTTTAATATTCATGGAATCATGACATGCAAAATCACATAATTACACAGACATGAGCTTATGGTTATAGTCTAGGTATTTTATGGTACCTAATTCTCTATAACCAATGGCTCTGATACCAACCTGTCACATCCCGGCGGAAGCGTGAAATGCTTAGGGTGTGACTTGTTTGCTCAGAACTCATTGATTTATAATTACTACAACATATCACATAAATATATATATTACATGGAGAGTCGTATTAAATATATATATATAACATCACATAACATAACCAGATTAATAAGGAGTTGGAATTACATCAGTTCATCATAGTCAAAATTTGAACTAACATAACCCTATTACATTAAAAGCCTAACAGTAACATCCTCAGAGACGATGGAAGTGGGCATCCACCGAGACACTGAGATCATACAAATTCACTGTCAGGTTTACACAAACTTTCCCCACAACTTCTCCCCAGCCGTTATAAACATCAAAGGAGAACATTAAGCTGTTAGTCATGGTGAATTCCTGAAAAAGCATACTTAAAACAGTCAACATAAAGTTGGTGAGCTTCACAGGTTTATCATATAACATAGATGCATTATATACAACCAAACCTTACATAGCAACCAGATCATTCATATCTGTCATAACATATTTCATAAATCAGATAATATAGCAACACAATACTCATCTTATTGGTGCAGGAAATATTTTCCTAAGTAGCGCTACCAATATTATCTAACAGTTCCACATCCGAATTAATGGTTGTAACATAAATCTCAAAAAATAATGCATCTAATAGTATGCTTTTTCCCCAAAACTTTTACAAAACAAAAATGGGCCATGAAACTCACCTTTACTCCAAATGGTAACCTATACAAGAAAAATATTTATAATTCAGAAAATGTATATTTCTTTAACATTTTTAGTACCTCAGATTGAAGAATTTATTTTATAAGTTAGGTCTTAGTATAAATTCTGAAATTTCTACAGTAGATGTATCTTAGTGTTAGGTAAAATATACTAAAATTTCATATTCAAATTATTTTCAGGCTAATTTTTATTACTTTTACATTATTCACATAATTCTTTAGAAATACCTTCGGGGCTCTAAAATTAGTCAAATTTTGACAGGTTAATAATTATAATTCGTAAAGTTTTTCAGAATTTTCTCATGCTCTAAACTATAGCAGAGCTATTTTTATAATTTTTCCCATTTTATCTTTATTTTGCTAAAAATACCAGATCATGTCCAAAAATTCTAATTTTTACGCAAACTGCTCCATTTTTATTTTTATATTTTCTATAAATTTCCCATAATTTATTTCATACTTTAAGTATTTTTCCCGATTTTTAGTTGACAGAATGGTTAAAAATTAATATTTCAGAAAATGTTTTGAGTTAGGTCACGAAATTTTTCCAGTGGATTCTATAATTTATAATAGTCAGTACATAATTTTTCTATACCTTTACTAGGATCGGTTCTTTTAATATGATTTTTCTCTTTTTATTCTTAATTATTGCATATAAATTAATTAATTCATAGGAATAGTACCAAATTTTACAGAGTTCAATTTCCTAATATTCTAAATATATTTTTAATGTTTGTTCCCACAATCATAATTATTTTATATGCAGAATCAATTTAACAAACTATGACTAGATTTTTAACCCTTTTGTTGATAATTTCTTGCTATAAATTTGATTGTTTTAAGGTTTGTTTTTCTTATTTCAGATTTTTAAAATCTTTCTTTTTGTCTAAAAAATGAGTTTAATTTTTTTATGTTTTTATAAAAACCTTGAATGTTTAATCAAAAGGGTTAATCACATGTGTTTATATTAACACATGTTTGATTTTTATAACTTAATTTAGTAGGGTTTTAGGGGTTAAAACCTTGATTTTGACAGAAGGAGAGTGTGAGAAGAAGGTGAGGATGGTCTAAGCTTGCTTGGTTTTGGTGTTCTTGATAATCTTTCGGGAGATGGTGCTTTCACGAGGCTTGGATGTTGCTGCCTTGTATCCGGGGATGTGCGACCGAGTGAAGTTGAGGGTTGTATTTGGTTGAAGAGATGGTGACCGAGAGGGTTGAGATGGTGGTTTGTGGTGATGTCCGAGTGTGTGAATAGCCGGGTGGTGGTGTGGTGTTTAGTGATGGTGAGTAACCGAGAGTTTTTTAGAGAGAAAGGTGGTGAGATAGTTGACGGTGGGTTTGCATCAAACCGAGAGTTTCTTATGTAAGGGAGGAGGTAATCATCACTCCTAAGTCTAGGGTGGTGATGTGTGGTTTATAGAGCTCTTATGTGGCTCTACTAGATGTTAAGGTGGCGAGTTTTGTGGATGTCTCTAGATAGAGCCGAGGATGTGGCGGTGCAAGGGAGAGGTTCGTGTCCAAGTTGTGGTGTGTTCCTTCCAACCGAGAGCTTGCACATAAAGAGGTGAAGTCGGCTGCCATTAAAGCCTCATCATGAACCTAGGACTCTAGGCTTTCAAGGTGGCATGCACACAAATATGCTTGGTGTTTGGATAGCTAGGTGGCGGTTTTGATGGGTGGTGAGGTGTCCCGCCCGATTTGAGGTGTTAATCATCTCTTAAGTCGGGTGTTTTAAGGGTTAATAAACCGGTTCTCAATCTTAGATGGTACTTTGGTTTGAGGTTTAAGTGTAGAAGATTTGTTTAGGTTTGTTTTGATGTTAAGTTTCTCTTGAGGTTATCTTGTGTTTGAGTTGTGTTTTGGTTGTTTGATGTTGTATAGATGATGCATTTCGATCGTATAACATTTGATATCATAGAGTTATGAATATAGATACATACATACGTAACCTCTTGAGTTTGCATGCAAGCATGCAATGAATAATACTTGAATTCACATGGTGTGTAAATGTTTCTTAGTAAAAGATGGTATATGTACACGTAAAAGGGTATGCATGCGACCATGCATACGTATACATACACATATAAGTGAACAATATACTTATGTAAACCAAAATGAAAGCATGTATACGTACCTGTATATATATAAAGATATATATATTAACCTAGATGTGGCTTAGAATATTTAAATGAACTTAGTGTATAAAATTTCTTAATCTAGGGTTGTCACACATCAAGGGGGATCTATTGAAGGCATGTTATGGCCTGAGTATAGAGGATTTGTATCTTCTCGATTTGCCTTGGTGTTGGGTCAAGATTCCATGGGGGCATTGGCAGCACTTAGATAAAGTGTTCTTGGGACGGACGAATATGAATCAATTGTTCATAGCATATTACAATTAAGGCGTTAAAATGATATTAATACAAATTTCATATTTTCAAATAACCAAATATTGTTTAACAACCATACAAAATTCAAAATCATAAAACTTGTCTTTATTATTACCTAGACCCAAAATCCTAGTTGTAGACATTCATAAAGTCCAACTAAGCAGCATTTTCTAAAATCATATGAAAAATAATATAGTCACCTAAGGATTTAGTTGGTGGGTAAACACATGTTTGCAAACAAAGATATATTGATTAAAATGATTGCATTAATTCAATTCTTATAACATGTCAAGACTTATAAAGCAAAAGTAAAACATATAAAACAAACAATAAACAATCAAATCTAATAACTAAATTCACTCGATCCACAGATGAAGTCTTAATGCGTAAGGCATATGTATGAATCTGATTTCAATCACGCCCGAATAATCAAATGAGATGTTACCTAGCTAGCCTATAAGCTTCCCTCTCCGATCATTGCTTGACTCGCCATAACCCTTACACCACACTGCCCCTCGTCTTCAATTGCCAAGCCAATAGATCTATCATTATTCTTATGATTTAATAAATTAATGACTATGCTAGAATAAATGTTTATCAAACTACGATCATAAATTACAAGTAATAACACAACATGAATTGAATTGTATTTAATGAAATGAGAAAACAAATAAAAAATTAGTTGAATATGTTCACATGATTTTCTCCAAAATTATAAAGCATAAAATGCGCTATGAATAATCATTGGTTAAATTGCAAGTGATGAAATAATAATATGCTTGACTAGACACTAAATATCCCCTCATGAACTAACCTAAGGGATGGTGTCATAAGTTAGAATAATAATATTTTTAAAGTTATAAGATTGATCTAGGAACTAGAGTTATAAGATTGATCTGGGAACTAGGGTTTCAAGTAGGGATTTTGGGGTTTTTTGTTAATAAATAATCTAAAATAATTTAATTAACTTTGATGTATAACTTAATTAAATAAATAAACTTAGATAAATAATAAGATTTAAATGTTAATAAATGATATAATGGTTAAATTACATTTGAATAATACAACTAAAAATGAGTAATTTATAATAGTTTAATAAAGAAGACTTGGAATAATAAAGTGTGATTTTGTCATAAATTAATTAGTTTAATAATTAATTATTTAAATGAATATATTTGTAATAAGATAGTTGAAATAATTGCTTTTTATTTTATACATATTTTATAAAAATTAGGTATTAGTTAATTTATTTATAATTTTATTAATTCTAAAAGTCTATAATTATGTATTTATTAATTTTGTACTTTTTAGAAATTTATGTTTTATTATACATGTAATATAATGAATTTTATAATAATATACGAATATAATATTATATTTTGGAATTAAAATTTTCAGGAAAAAATATAGGGGGTGCCCAGGTACAAACCCGGGCCTCCCGTGTGTAAATGTAATGTTTTAACCGTTGGGCCAAAGCCCAAATCTAATTCAAACTCTCTAATTAATAATTAAATTCAGTTTGAACAGACCCTTAATTTCATGAACCTTAGGTTTCAAAATCAACCAAACTAAACATAGGAACAAATTTGATAATGAAATCACACTTGGAGTTTTGTTTATAAACAAGAATGTGAGTATTTTGATGTAATCAATTACTTGTTTTGAACTTGAATTGATGTTAATAAGAAAAGAAGAATAATGCCATAGACGATGAACTGAATCCGAAGAAATATGACAATGCGATCAAATTGGAGTTGTGAGAAGCTTCTAGGAGTGATAAGAATCAAAACCTCTCGATCAATTGCAACATAAGATTCCAGAAGATGACAATCATTGGTGTTGCAAGTTTGATAGGAACTTGATGAAGAATGCCGAATGTGTGTGTTTTAAGAGAAATTGAGTTCACTGAGAGTATAAGGGTTTGATTAGAATGTTTACCCTCGATCACATCGTATCAACTTGATTAGTTTTGGTTCAACTAGTTATGGGTTTGATTCGGGAGTTACTAGATTCGAATGAGAATGGTTATACGGTTACAACCACAATTGATTCAAAGGTTATGATTGCAATGATCGTAAGTACGTTTCAGATCAATTGATTTAGTTAATTGCACATGATTGGAGTTGCAACCAATGTTGATTTTGAGTTGAATGATATGGTTTTGATTGAGCATGTTTACTGAGAGTTAATTCTAATGGTAACAGGTCTGGGGTTCGAATTGGAGCCAAAATATGAAGGAATGATTTGATTCGGTTAAAGTGAGAAGATTTTGGGTGTGGTTGCCGGAACTCAGCCAGAGGGCGGCTAGAGTCCGGTCACCGGATGTACGGAGGAAATAGAATTGGGTTAAAAAAATTTACACTTTGGTCTCTAATGTTTAGGTTGTTATTATTTTATGTTTATAAGGTTTAAATTAAGTTTTAAAATTTGCAAATTTCAACCTTCAAGTTAGTTTTGTTAAGTAAAACACTAGCCAAACTAACCAAATAACTTAATATTTTACAAAACTTTATTAAATTTGTTGTTCCATTTAAATATAATAATAAAATCACATATTTTATGATAAAACTGTAAAATATTAAAATTTATTTTATAAATTATAAAATTATGAATAATTGATATAATGTAAGGCCCCGTTCCCGGGACGCTTACAGTTGGTCATTCATCGCACTTAAAACATATAATTACATTTTTTCCTTTCATAAATCGTTGCAGCGGAAACATTAAAAACACAATTTCAATCCATTAAAATACTTTTGCACAATAGTACAATCGTTCCTTTAACAATATCATTTTACATTTATTACAAAAGCATTAAACATAAAGATGTCATCTAAAATACACAAAGTAGCCGGCCCGTGCCATCCTCAGCAACATACCTACCAACTGGAAACACATCAAAGTCAACGTTGCTGAGTGAGTTCTAGTTTTATAATAAAACTTACTTTTCTTTCGTAAAACCGTTCTTTACTTTCTTTATAAAAACATTCGTTACATACATGTGTTCACACATCATACGTACATACAGATAATATCATTATTATCTTCATCATTACGTTCGTTACATTCATCATTCATCGTACAGCATTATCTTTCACTTCTTTCTAGATCCTATCAGACTTTACCCTCTTCGTGGCACTCAGCCACGATTACTGAGGTCGAATGACAAGGATCCTATTTAGTACATTATTACGATAATTCATTAACGTTCATTCCATACTTTGTTGTTTCATTAATCTCTTTGCTCATTACTCTTTATTACTCGAATCTTGTCTCATGCAATATCCCCGACTCATGCTCAAAAGCTGATGTTGTGCCTGGACCTGCTCACAAGCCCCCGACTCATGTACGAAGACTGACACAACACCGGTATACGCGACAAAGATCCCTTATGAGTCAATCACAGGGATTGAACTCTATCCGAGTATGTTGCAACACAAAGTCACTCACCTCATTATCTCGTCTCATGCAATATCCCCGACTCATGTCCGAAGACTGATACTGTGCCGGGGCCTGATATACAAACCCCCGACTCATGTTCGGAGACTGACACAAAACCGGGATACGCGACACGGATCTCATCATCCGTCACTTTCATCATAAGCAATACTCCCGACTCATGTCCGAAGACTGATACTGTGCCGGGGCCTGCTCACAAACCCCCGACTCATGTCCGGAGACTGGCACAGTACCGGAGTACGCAACAAGGACCTCTTTCGAGTCTGTTGAGACACAGAGTCACTCACCTCATACATATGCTTGCAAGCCTTTCATTCGTTCATTCATTCATTCATTAATGCATGCATTTATTCATTACGTTCCTCTTTTAATTATCTTCCACTTTACGTTACATAATACTTTCATTTCATTCATTAACGTTCAACGCAAAGCCATAGAAAGATAAACATACGTAATAAGGAACATAAACATAAACATACAGCATCACCATACATACGCATCAATCATACATCACGTCACACACGTCATACATGCTACACATCGCATGTACCGCCATGCCTAACATCATACATAACGTCATACATATCATCATCATCAACATCATCATCATCATTAGCTCATCATCATGCGTCACCTTATACCGTCCATGCCCATTACATCATCGAGGAAATCCATCTCGACCATCATCTCTCAAAGTCCCTCAAAACTCTTGTGCGCTTAAACCCTATTCAGGCGTATGGACACCCTCCAGTCGCATGGCCTTCATGGCGACTGAACACTTAGGCGAAGGGCATCTATGCGAATGGACCCTATGCGAATGGACTATGGGCGAATGGGCATCTATGCGAATGGACTCTCAGTCGCATAGCTTTCATGTGTATGGCCTTCAGTCGCATGACTTCAGGCGTATGGGCTTCAGTCGCATACCCCCCGTGCGAATGAACCTCAGTCGCATGGCCTTCAGGCGCATGGACTTCAGTCGCATAACCTTCGTGCGAATGAACCTCAGTCGCACAATCTTTCAATCGCATGACTCCCCAGCACATGAACTTCAGTCGCATGACCATCGTGCGTATGGAACTCAGTCGCATGGCAAGCATGCGCATGGACCTCAGTCGCACTCCAATCGGCCAAATGGCCTCCCATCGCCCTCCAGTCGGTCACCTAGCTCTAGCTAATGCAGAATGCTGTTCAACCCGCTGCAGCCGCGGGTTTTCGGCCTCCAACCTCTTCCGAACTTCTTTTAAGCTCAAATCAACCATTCTAAACCTTAGGGAAACATACCACGACCTCATTCAAGCATAACCAAACAAGAAATCAAGCCTCAAACGCATCATACACATACATACATGCATAAAAACGGGTTTTTACCCAAAAACTCGAAAATAGGTTTTCAGATGTGTTCCAGCCCCAAAATCAGTTGAAAACGTGTAAAAGAGGGGTCCTAGAACTCACCTTAACGATCCCGACGAGTAGAGCTTCGATTTGACTCGCTCCACGTCGATTTCCACGCTCGAATCCACCCGAACCAACTTTCTCCTCTTTTTCTCCTTCTCTTCTCCTCTCCTCTCTTGGCTGAAAAATGGGAAGAATGGGGGTGTCTTCCCCTTTTTATACTCCCGTGCATCGAAGTTTCTCTCGTTGGCGGGTTTGGTCCCTCGACTTCAGACTTTATATCTTTTTCTTCTTTCATCGGCTCCAAAGGAAATTTCCGGGTGTGACAAGTCCACCCCCCTTAAATAGGTTTCATCCCCGAAACCTGTTGTTCCTTGAACCATTGCTGGCAATTCTGTCTCATCTCTTTTCCAATCTCTCACCTGGGATTCAATCGCTCTACGTCGTTTATCAACATACGACTTCTGGTTTATCTCTGACTACTTCCCCCAGGGCTTTGATCCTTTCGAGCTTCTCAGTCGTAGCCTCAGTCACCTCAATATTCCTCATACGTCATTTGGTGCTCAGCCTTCACTTGTAGACAAGTAAAGCATTTACTCACTTACTCCATCATATCACGCTTTATACCTGGCCACCAATAATCCTTACTCGCGTCTCGATACATCTGACGGCTGAGATATTAGTATATCCACACACCTTACATCGGCCAAATAGGCGATACGTCCACGCCTCATGGATCGCTAACCCCTTCACCTTATGATGTACGCCTATCCACCCAAGTTTGTCCTGAACGGTCTAGCAAGAACAAACACTTTCTCAATTCTATCCCGCAATCCTCTAGGGCATCTAGGTAACCTAGCGGATTCATTAATAGCAATCTCTACATCGAAGGCTCATCAATGTTCCTTCTCCTAACATGCCACATACAACAGAAAGCAGTAGGAACAAGACTGCTCTAGCCTCCTCTCGGTCATGGCGAAAGCTCTAACCTTCACCCTCTGTTCCCTTTCCTCGCACCGGAGCCTCCTGCCTTCTGCTTCTTACAATCCCTGCTCAGGTGTCCAGTCTCGCCACAGTCGTAGCACTTAGCCGTGCGGCAATCCCTCGCCCTATGGCCTTCCTTCCCACACTGGAAACAGACGTTCAGTCCCCACTTGCATTCCCCCTCATGGTCTCTACCACACTTTCTGCATGCTTCTCCTTTCCTTTCTATTCTCTTCCAATCATCGTCCCTCGACGTCGTACCTTCATACACAAATCTATCATCATTGTCTCGCCTTCCTTTCCCCTTCTTAGCATAGGCTCGCTCCTCCCCTTCGTCTGTCATCGCCATCGCCCGCTCGTCGTACAATCTTCCCGCCAGGTCAACTGCCGACCTAAACGTGCTCGGCCGGGCAGCGATCATGTGCCTGCGGATGTCCGTCGGCAAGCCCTGAATATACCTCTTGATCTTTCGCGAAAGAGGTGTCACCTGATCCGGCACCAGCCGCGCCATTTCATTAAACTTGGTAGTGTATTGCTGATGCGTCATTGTTCCCGCTTCCAGCATCAGGAACTCTCTTTCAACTTTATCCATCTCACGGTGAGGACAGAACTCCTCAATCACCAGCCTCTTCAACTCTGACCATCTCATCCTTCCGATAGCCCTGCTTTCCTCAACTTGGACTATGTTGTCCCACCAGCACAAAGCTGAGTCCACGAAAGAGTGGGTAGCAAATTTTACTTTCTGATCTTCCTGGCACTCGCTGATATTTAAAACGGCTTCCATTTCTCTCACCCATCGGTGAGCAGCAACAGCAGTGCCATTACCATCAAAAGTAGGGGGCTTGCATCGTTGAAACTCCCCATAGTTACAGCCTCGTGCCACCTCTGGCGTAGGCTCTTCCTCTTCTTCTTCCTCTTCGTCATCGGAGAGAACCGTTTCAGTCTCGGGCCGTCTCCTTTCGCCTGAAGGTCTACCCCTTTCTTTCCTCTCCTCATCTCTAACAGTCTTTATCACTTCGGTCACCACAGACGGTAGGATCGTCTGAAAGACCTGACGCACTTCCTCCACAACCACCTCTCTCATCGAGGCCCTCTGATTAGCATTCTCATCACCGCCCTCAGGATGAGAGGTCTCAGGTTCTTCATGAACTACTCTTTCAGCCCTAGACCTTCCCCTTGTGACCCGTGGTTCAGCACCACGTCCACCACCACCTCCACCACGAGAAGCTTTCGAAGATCTTCCACCGGCCATTCTCTAAACACACTGAAAGATTCAAACACTAACACGGTCATTCAAGGAACAGCTCAGTTTATGTCAAGTATAGTAAGTCCCTAATTACAGTGGCCAGTTGTGATTAGCCACTTACTTTACTCTTCATACTCCGAGCATTACCTGTCCTGACTACATCAGTATCTAAATCTACCAGCAACACATAAACCATATAACATGCGCACGTAATACCGGTTAACATTACGAAATACCTGATGGCACGCAGCTACTCAGATTGGCATCCCATTCCCCTTTCCGTCCCATTCTCAGTTTAAGTTAAGTTTTATTTTGAAAATTTACCCATTTCACTTAAACTTTGGCTCTGATACCAACTTGTAAGGCCCCGTTCCCGGGACGCTTACAGTTGGTCATTCATCGCACTTAAAACATATAATTACATTTTTTCCTTTCATAAATCGTTGCAGCGAAAACACTAAAAACACAATTTCAATCCATCAAAATAATTTTGCACAATAGTACAATCGTTCCTTTAACAATATCATTTTACATTTATTACAAAAGCATTAAACATAAAGATGCCATCCAAAATACACTGAGTAGTCGCCCCGTGCCATCCTTAGCAACATACCTGCCAACTGGAAACACATCTAAGTCAGTGTTGCTGAGCGAGTTCTAGTTTTATAAAAAAACTTACTTTTCTTTCGTAAAACCGTTCTTTACTTTCTTTATAAAAACATTCGTTACATACATGCGTTCACACATCATACGTACATACAGATAATATCATTATTATCTTCATCATTACGTTCGTTACATTCATCATTCATCGTACAACATTATCTTTCACTTCTTTCTTGATCCTGTCAGACTTTACCCTCTTCGTGGCACTCAGCCACGATTACTGAGGTCGAATGACAAGGATCCTGTTTAGTATATTATTACGATAATTCATTAACGTTCATTCCATACTTTGTTCTTTCATTCATCTCTTTGCTCATTACTCTTTATTACTCGAATCTTGTCTCATGCGATATCCCCGACTCATGCTCGAAAGCTGATGCTGTGCCGGAACCTGCTCACAAGCCCCCGACTCATGTCCGAAGATTGACACAACACCGGGATACGCGACAAAGATCCCTTATGAGTCAGTCACATGGATTGAACTCTATCCGAGTCTGTTGCAACACAAAGTCACTCACCCCATTATCTCGTCTCATGCAATATCCCCGACTCATGTCCGAAGACTTATACTGTGTCGGGGCCTGATATACAAACCCCCAACTCATGTCCGGAGACTGACACAGTACCGGGATACGCGACACGGATCTCATCATCCGTCACTTTCATCATATGCAATACTCCCGACTCATGTCCGAAGACTGATACTGTGCCGGGGCCTGCTCACAAACCCCCGACTCATGTCCGGAGACTGGCACAGTACCAGAGTACGCAATAAGGACATCTTTCGAGTCTGTTGCGACACAGAGTCGCTCACCTCATACATATGCTTGCAAGCCTTTCATTCGTTCATTCATTCATTCATTAATGCTTGCATTTATTCATTACGTTCCTCTTTTCATTATCTTCCACTTTACGTTACATAATACTTTCATTTCATTCATTAACGTTCAATGCAAAGCCATAAAAAGATAAAACATACGTAATAAGGAACATAAACATAAACATAAACATACAACATCACCATACATACGCATCAATCATACATCACGTCACACACATCATACATGCTACACATCGCACGTACCGCCATGCCTAACATCATACATAACGTCATACATATCATCATCATCAACATCATCATCATCATTAGCTCATCATCATGCGTCACCTTATACCGTCCATGCCCATTACATCATCAAGGAAATCCATCTTGACCATCATCTCTCAAAGTCCCTCAAAACTCTTGTGCGCTTAAACCCTATTCGGGCGTATGGACACCCTCCAGTCGCATGGCCTTCAGGAAGACTGAACACTTAGGCGAATGGGCATCTATGCGAATGGACCCTATGCGAATGGACTATGGGCGAATGGGCATCTATGCGAATGGACTCTCAGTCGCATAGCTTTCATGCGTATGGCCTTCAGTCGCATGACTTCAGGCGTATGGGCTTTAGTCGCATACCCTCCGTGCGAATGAACCTCAGTCGCATGGCCTTCAGGCGCATGGACTTCAGTCGCATAACCTTCGTGCGAATGAACCTCAGTCGCACAATCTTTCAATCGCATGACTCCTCAGCACATGAACTTCAATCGCATGACCATCGTGCGTATGGACCTCAGTCGCATGGCAAGCGTGCGCATGGACCTCAATCGCACTCCAATCGGCCGAATGGCCTCCCATCGCCCTCCAGTCGGTCGCCTAGCCCTAGCTGATGCAGAATGCTGTTCAACCCGACTGCAGCCGCGGGTTTTCGGCCTCCAACCTCTTCCAAACCTCTTTTAAGCTCAAATAAACCATTCTAAACCTTAGGGAAACATACCACAACCTCATTCAAGCATAACCAAGCAAGAAATCAAGCCTCAAACGCATTATACACATACATACATGCATAAAAACGGGTTTTTACCCAAAAACTCAAAAATAGGTTTTCAGATGTGTTCCATCCCTAAAATCAGTTGAAAACGTGTAAAAGAGGGGTCCTAGAACTCACCTTAACGATCCCGACGAGTAGAGCTTCGATTTGACTCGCTCCACGTCGATTTCCACGCTCGAATCCACCCGAACCAACTTTCTCCTCTTTTTCTCCTTCTCTTCTCCTCTCCTCTCTTGGCTGAAAAATGGGAAGAATGGGGGTGTCTTCCCCCTTTTATACTCCCGTGCATCGAAGTTTGTCTCGTTGGCGGCTTTGGTCCCTCGACTTCGGACTTTATATCTTTTTCTTCTTTCATCGGCTCCAAAGGAAATTTCCGGGTGTGACATATAATCAATGTTTTAAAAATAAAAATAAAAGCAAAATGATTAAATGATGATTTTATTTCACTATACATAGATAAAGGGGTTCGGATTTACAATACGAATCGAGTCAGATGTCACAAAAGTCCCCTACCTTAGCCTTTTCTTTCCCCTTATTGACTTTATAGCCTTTAGATGATTGACCATGCTTTATCATGTTGGCCTTAGCCAACATTTACACTTGACTTCTTTTTTGAACTAATTTGTTGTCTTCTTTAATTCTAAGATGAACCATAAGTTCTTCATAAGTTATCTCCTTCCTTTTATGCTTAAGGTAATTTTTCAAATCTACCCAGTCAGGAGGTAACTTTTCAATCATAGTTGCAACGTAAAAAGTCTTAGTAAGTTCCATCCCCTCGTCATGATTGTCCATAAGTATAACATATAACTCTTGAACTTGCTAGTCACAGTTTGAAATTAACCATTTTTTTCCAAGAAACCGGCCATGATTAATTTCTTCGTGTCGTCATCCTCCCTTTTGTACTTGCGTTTCAATGACTCCCATAAGTCTTTGGCAATCATTGTCTTGCAGTACACGTTATACAAAGCATCCAAAGGGCATTCAACACATAGTTTTTGGCAAAAAAAAACTCTATTTGTAAATCGTAAAGTGTTGTCTAGACTACACAGTCCACACTACCACCATTCACGTGACATCTTGCCCTAATTTTTTGTCATCGATCGCTTCTCTCCTATCACGAACCAACCATCCCCCTCTTGATCGTCTCTCCCAAGTTAGAACATACATAGTCATTAGCTCAATGCATAATCAGTCATGCCATCTCTTCAACCATTCTCCTCATGGTCTCACAGTCATAAATCATTGATCTTTGTCCTTCCCCCGTAGCTTTTATATGTGCAAAATATGCTAAAATAGTTGAAGTTGATTATTTACAATGTGAACAGATTATTTTGTTATTTATGGTGTATGGATATGACATATGCGACCCTGTAACATTAATGAAAGAACAAGGGCTTTAGCCACTAGTTTAAAGGGTCTCCTAAGATCTAAAAAGGCTTAATAATTTTAGTTATAAAGTTTGCCCGACGAGCCTATTTTAAAAAGCTTTTTATTTGACGGCACGTTGCAGGTTAAAAGCATGTTACAATCTAAGCTAAAAGATCTCTTTTATAATCTCGATACATTTTACATTTTAAATCACTAATATGATCATTAATTTGTAATTTTATTTGAATAAAACTAAGAACATATAAATTTAATTTATTTCTTTTAAAAAAAAGTTCCTAAAATAAGAATTCGTATAAGACCCAAAATATATCTACACAACAAAACTTACTATGTATGATATTGAAACTTTAAACTATTAAAACAAAGATTATCACTGCCATGTTAAGATGACAAAACTTACTATGTATGTTTCGAGTGTTCTAGGCTCACATTCCTAACTTCATTTATTGAATATGATAAACAACAAGCACAAAATCTTTTTAATATTAGAGTTTATATAGAAATGTAACTATAAAAAGGATGTTTGGTCAATGACCCATGATGTTTTTAATGTTAAATATGATTTAAATAGTATGATGACTATGTAGTTTGGTAAGTCTTTCGGTCAAGTGTTGTTTACAAACATCAACTAGTAAGAAATATAAAATTAATAAAACTAAAATTTCGAAGAATCTGCTAAACTTATCTCATATGTATACTCCACACCTCCAACGATTACAAATCAATAACATACATCAAAAACACCAATCATGGTTCTAGCATAAGGTTCAAAACCAACTAGACTGAACCGATGAATGATACTTGACCATAATCAAAACCAAGATGACCATGAACGCCACCCCCCATGGCGAGCATCCGTCTTGTTTTCCCGACTCCACTGGCAGACTGGTGGCTTGAACCGCATGTGGCAACCGGTGCATTATTATCAGATAAGTTACAAGAAACAAAGCAAGTGGCACCAAGTGAAGAAACAACTTGAGGATCATCTTTTCCCTTTCGATATAAACCTTGAACTCGGTATAAGTAGACATGGATGTCAAGAGTATGGCTATACCGAAGAAGGCTAGCAGTTGCATCGGTGGTGCGGATACTGAACCAAGGGTCTGGTCAGCCCAACTTAGCCCTGATCTTCTGTCTCTTATGAACCAACCCATATCTCTTGTGTGATTTGGTGTAGTGTGTGTGTGTTGCTCTTTTTTCTTCATGTAGTATGTGTTTGTGTGTTTTAGTGTAGTGTGTGTTGTTTGATTATATATGTGGTTGTAATGTTCCATATATGGTTGTAAGGTTCTGGATTCTAGTGGAAACCATCCCTTTGTGTTTGAGAGGTTTGATTTTCAAAAAGACGAATCAAAATGGAGATAATTTCAACAAAAGGAAATGTGAAAAAAGTGAAGTATATATTCCAAATGTTTATGATTGAGGATAGGTAAAGTAGACGAATTTTAATCACTCACTAGTGAATCTTGTTGCATGTTGCAGAGATGACATTAATGTACTTAAGTGAGTAAAAAGAAATATTATTATATTTAAGTAAAGGAGAAAAGAAAATGTTAAAATTAAGTTCAATTTAATAAACAGAAATACACAAAAACAATAAAAAGTAATCCTTTGTGAAAGGGGGAATGGAAGCAGACTCACGGTGTGGATTGTCATGCGAAATGAACTGAAGCTGAAAATAAACAAAGAACACCATATCGAACATTAAAGTTATGACAACAGAATGTAAAAATGCAAATTGCAAATTCAAAAAGAATATGTTTTAAGGAACATGTAAATGATGTTTAAAAAACCATATTACATTTATGGTTTTTGGAATGAGAAATAGATATTATTGAATTTGATGCATAGTAAATTTATAAAAAAGATGTTATATGTATTTACTTAAGATCTTATAATTAACACCTCAAATTACAAAACGGATGGCAATTTATCGAAGAAGATGATGTAAACTAAGTATATATTAGAGGAGTATACATGTGATGGGACGATAAACATAACATGTAATTTTTTTTAAAGTAATAAGAAAAAATTTAAGAACAACATATTCTAACTAAAAATAATTGAATGCTTGTGTTTATGGTCTAAATTTTTTAAGAAACAATACTAATAATATATAAATTATAGCCAGTTAAAAAGTCATGGTGGTAGTTAATTTAAAATTCAACAAATATAATCACATAATTAGTCTTTAAATAAAAGATAATTAAGGTACTTAAAATTATAAAAGACAAAGTTTCCCTTTAACCTTGATCTTATACATAAATATTAAAATACAATTTCATCGTATTCAAAAATATTATAATATAGTATAGATTTGAACTAAAATCAAAAAGTGAAAGTCAAATTCGATTTTGAATCTAATTCGTTTTGGGCTTGGCTGGTTCACGAGACAAACGAAACATATATGAAACACACATGCAGGATTTAAACCCGAGTTTAGTTTTTCTTGTAGGGATGCAATAACTGTAACATCTCATGTTTTCGATAATTAAAAGTTAACGTCGTTAAATTCTTGTAAGGACCATTGTTGACATTTGTAATAATAATAATAATAATAATAATAATAATAATAATAATAATAGTAATAATAACAATAATAATAATAAATATAATAATGTTGATAATAATAATAGTTAAAAGGTATTAATCTTAAAAATGTTTATAACTTAAGGTTAAATTAAGTTCAAGGGGCTTTATTGTCAATTTGGAAACTTAAAATAGAAGTTTTAAACATAAATAGTAAAATCAAAACTACAAGGACCAAAGTTGTAATTAAGTAAAACCCAAGTTGTTTCTCCCCCCCCCCCTATTGCCCAATATTCCGCCGCCGGTTGGCATAACTCCGGTCCGGCGCCGGCAAGGTCGAACCCGCACGATTTTAACACCATTTCAATCCAAATCGATGCCAAACGACTCGAGAAGACGTTTCAAACTCGAACCCATGATTAAATTAACCTCTTCATTTGAAATTAATGAGATTGAACGGAAAGCATACAATCCAATCGATGCATAATCAATTAACGTATAGTTTGTGTTTGATAATCAAATTAATCGATCAGAAACGTCCGAGTAATCATTTACAAACTTAATACATCGTTTAATTTGAGTTAAACAACCGATTAAGTAATCGATTGTAACTGAAATAGTTGAATGGAAACCAAAGCTCGTTTGACATCTTAACGCACATATCGTACCTATATAACAGAGGGGAATCATCACCTTCGATCCCTTTAAACTCCTTATACCCTCAATTGCTTGAAAAAATCCAACACAAAGTCGAAATCAAGTCCCCTGTTCATCGCGATAGAACCAAGGAAAAACTGAAGCAAATCATATCAATTCTCACATGATCGGGTAAGTTAAAGACATCTACACACTTGTTTTGATATGGGGAACAAAAGCCCTATGGTTTGGGTAATGACATCGGATTGATGTTCAATTTTGAGTAAGAAGAATCTAGTGATCATATAATTTGGGGTTACTTTGTATCAAGTATTTAAAGGATTTTAAAACCAATTTTTAATGCGGCCACGTTCCTTAGTTCACTGGTAACACACTCACATTCTACACCTGAGGTCCCGGGTTCGAACTCGGCAACCTCCATTATTTTTTTGAGGCTTTTTCAGCCTTCAAAAAAGTATATAAAAATTTAAAAAAATTATTAAAGATAATTTTATAAACTTTATTTATTTTTAAATCACTTTATCAAATTTCTATAAATTTATTTTTTAAAAAATAAAACAAGGATTATATTTGGTTTATTATTATAAAGAAAAGACTTTAAATAATGATTTAAATCATTAAAAATTATTATTGGTTCAAACTTTATTGTTTAAAATTATAATTTTTACAAATAAAAATATAAAAAGGTACTTACACTTTATATTTTGTTAATTATATCAAACGATTCAAAATTTATTTCTTTATGACAAATTATTAAATCGGTGTAATTCTTTTCATTAAAATAAAAACAAAAGTATTTTCATTATTAAATTATATATCAAAACCCCAATTCCCCATTGAAACCCTAGATCATGTTTAAACGTTTATCTTATTATTAAAAACTTAAACTTGTAATATATATACGTTTAGGTACCTTGTGAAGGATTACGTTGGAACGTTGCTTATTATTCTTATTAATCATCATTTATATACTTATTGATCATGTGAGTTTTCCTTGCCCTCTTTTTATATTATTTCACATCATTTTGGGGTGAAACATGTTAAACTTATTAACAAACACTTGTAAACGTTTTATACTTGTAATGCACTTGCAATTCATACTTATATTTTGTCATGGTTATTTGTGTTATTGTAAGATTTATATGGGATTCATTATATGCTGACAATCATTAACTATTGCTAGCCTGACGACGTCATTGATCTATGGGCATGACAAGCCTATTTGGTGCTAAAGCCGATGTATTGCCGGCTCTCGATGACGTGTGACTTGTTCATCATGGGAACCAAATACACTTAGCTAATCGTAATAAACTTGTAATCTTAATCTTGGTCAAGGTTTGATTGTAGCTATATGTGTTCTATAATCTTTCATAACTCATAACCTATGACATGAATTGCTACTTGTAACCTTTTGATATATATATGTATATTAAACCCTTGGAAATTCACAAACTTTCATAGTTGACCTTTTATTTTTAACATGTTTCAAGAAATGCACAAGCTTGAAGTTATCTTTGAAGTTGCTCAAATCTAGGATTTGGACCTAGAATATTAAATAAATTGCCTTGGATTATTTTAACTTATGTTTGGTTTATTTCATGTTGAGACTTATGATTGTAATTTGCATTTGGAAACTTATGATAATGATAACTATACTTAAAGATAGCGTTATGTGGCTGTGAACAATCTTAACCCTCACATTCGACAATTCCGCCGTTAAGGTTGGGGTGTGATAGTAACCATTATAACGAATACTAGATAACTAACTTCCTTTGCACACATACTACACATAGATAAATGCCGAACGCAAAAAATTAAAAATAAAAAGCGCCACAACGCTATGTAGTAAGTATTGATTGTAATTTTCCATGAACAGTAACATTATGTGTACCACTAATTAACATGCATATTTACAAGTCAACTTGCTTTGACAATGACAAGATAATGAGTGGTGTGCTCACATTTATGATTAAACTTATCTTAAGTTATCTAACATATGCAACTTGTGGCCAAATAAAATAATAAAAAGGAATGCAAAGCGCCACGTGTTCACGTCTAAATGGGTTGTGCTACTTTTTATTGCACAATACTTTTTTGAGTGTCCACATACATTTATTTTTGGATATAACTAGGATTTAAACCCCGCGTGTTGTTACGGGGTTCTTTTGCAACATAGTAATTATCTTTTTAATCCAAGATTTTGATCTTTGTTACAAGTTTTATTATTTTCAAACTCGTTTGTGTCTAATTACCAATCGATAATTGATGGTAGCCAACTCTATTGGACCGACACACCTTTTTTCATGTTTCATCCCCAAATCCTTATAATCATTCAACTGGTGATTTTAAAGAAGATGACGTGCGGTGGTAGTGCACAAGGAGACCTCAATACAATAAAAATTAGTCTATTAAGTTATTGATAAGTTAGAGTTAGATGAACTTGTAGAAATAACATCTATTAAAAAATTGATCCAAGTATTCTTTATTAATTTATTATAGAGTTAATTACACAAATGGTCCCTGTGGTTTATTAAAAATAACAGGTTTGGGTACTAAGGGTTTTTTGTAACGGGTAGGGGTATTGTGTTTTCAATTAGTAACAAGTTAAGGTATTAACACTAACAGACGTTAACTTTTCAGTTATATCTAAGGGTATTTTCGTCTTTTTACCTCACAAGGACTATTTATGTTATTTAATACATAAAAAGGATGGTTTATGTAATTGTTTATGTGTGTATATATATATATATATATATATATATATATATATATATATATATATATATATATATATATCTATATATATATCTATATATATATATGTATCTATATATATATATATGTATATATCTATATATGTATATATATATATCTATATATCTCTATCTATATCTCTCTCTCTCTCTCTATCTCTATATCTCTATATATATATATATATATAGAGAGAGAGAGAGAGAGAGAGAGAGAGAGGAGGGATCCTAAGAAAACCATATAGTTTTAAGAAAACCAATTCTAGCCAATCAAAAATTTTCATTATATATATATATATATATATATATATATATATATATATATATATATATATATATATATTATTTTTAAAAGGTGTTTTAGTAATTATCTATGTAACTTATTTATAGTAAAAAATCATTGTTAACTATAATCCCTTATTTTACTCCATTGTTGAACAAATTAGGCTAATTAAAGGCATCAAACTTTTTCTTCTTCATCAATTTGATTATTCAATCATTTTTTCTTCTTGATTCAATGATACAATCCTTTTTACATAATAAATTTCTGCAATATTTTTATCCGTTCCATCATTTATATGGTGATGAATGAGTTTTCTCCAAAATAATCAATCGACGATGGATGATGGATGGAGGACGACTATAAAAACAAGATGAAGCGACATCAGAAACCATTGATCGATCAACAAGAAACCATCATCGAGATGATGCAACATCAACAAGGAATGATTTCATCGACAAAAAACCATCAATAAATTCAAGTTGGTTGGCACTAGAAGATCAACAGTGTTGTTTGATTGCATCCAGATATAAGATGACTACAATCGATATTCATCAGTTTAAGTTAGGTTTGTCTGAAAGTTTATCAAATGATTGTGTTTTAGTTTTTAGATTGTTACGTATATGTAATCAAGTTATTATTACGTACAAATGGAAGCTCAACTTATGTTTACGTATAGGTAACTCTTAATTTTTTTTTTCCAAAACTTAAGTTTTGGCTTCTTTTTTATGATTGTTACGTGTATGTAATCAAGTTACATATAGGCAACCATGTCTACATATGTTGTTATCGTTATGTAAAAAACATCAGGTTACATATATGGAATCACGTTTACATATGTGTTATAGTTTCATAAATGACATCAGGTTACATATATGAAACCACATCTACATATATGTAAACTAATGAGTTTAATAAATTGGTTTGTACTAGTTATGCATTATAGTTACATGTATCTAATTGATAATTGTTGCATATATGTAACAAGATGTATAAACGTGGTTTAGTTTGCCTGAAGATTTACAATTAGACTTGTTTAAGAAAACTAATTATGCGTTTACGTATATGTAAGCAGGTTAACATATGTTTGCATCAGGTTACTGTTCGGTTATTTAAAATTAAATAAAGATAAAGTCAATTGTTGATGTATATGAAAATTATCACAATAAAATGAATTTTTGGATTTTGTATAAATGTAATTTATGAAAGAGGAAAGAGAAAAGTGAATGTAGGAATTTGGTGGTGTTAGGTCTAGGATCAGTAGATCTAGTTTATTATGTATAGGCTTAGTACTTGAATTAATATCTGTAATGAATGGTTGTAATTCATTATTGTGTATGCATTAAATATGTAGGTTAACCCATTTATGTGTGTGTTGATTTATGTATGGTTGCAGGTACAAACATTATACTTGGTCAATTTCTGAAATTGACCAAGTGTAAGAAACATCTACGGATGAACATTTTGTTCTTCCGTAGATATATTTCTTACAAGTAACTTTACGTTCGAAGATCCTCTGAGGATGAACAACCAGAAGTGAAGAACAAGTTTCCTTCGGAAGAACAAGACTTCTACGGAAGAGCAAATCATCTACGGAAGAACAAATCATCTACAGAAGAACAAATTCCTACTGAAGACACTATTCCTCCGGAGTCCAAACACTTGTATAATACAAGTGTTACAAGTCAACAAGGCAGTTATACGAATCCCGAGAAATCCGATGATTCCTTAACTGAAACAAATCAAATCCCAAGAGATCCGGTGTTCCCTATAACTGAAACATCATTGTCTATATATATGGATCCTAGGTTTCGATTCAAGTACGTTTTTTTTAGACGATTGATTGATCGGCAACAGCAATAGCAATACGACAATCACTTCAAAGTCTCTCAATCAAATCCTAGAAGCCGTCACATCATAACATACTTTGATATCATTCATTCATTATATTTGTAATCATTAACATGTTCTAATAAAATACTTATTATTCATTAATTGTGTTTTGTTGAGTGTGTTCTTGAACATTTATTGATATTTAAAGTTTTTACAAACAATTAAACCAAATCAACATTGATTCCGCAAACGTTGACTTGCCATCAACCGACACTGATAATTCCTGTTTGCGATCCTTGGATTCACAGGTGGTATCAGAGCCAAGTGCTCATTGATCTAGATCGATTGATCTAGCAGTGTCAGTTGTGTTTATTGATTTTAATTTCGTTGATTTATCAGTTCTTACTGATTAGATCTACTGTTGTCGTTTAACCGCAATCGATTTGATTAACTCGTATTTATATTCAAATCAATTGAATAGCATATCTTGTTGATCATTCTCATCAATTAACATCATGAGCAACTTCAGTGGATCATCTTACCAACCACCGAAGTTGGAGACAAAAGCAGACTTCAAGTCATGGAAAATCAAGTTTAGGAATCATGTAAACTATACTGATTCTGACTTATGGGTCTCCATCACTGAAGGTCCTTATATTCCACCCACTCTTGGGCCGGATTATAACGACAAAAATCAACCAATCAGTACCAAAGATCTATCACCTGATGATGTCAAAAAGGTCAAAGTTGATATCAAAGCATACAGTTTGCTTAGTATGGCTTTACCTGAAGAGATATTGATCAGGTGTGAGAACTACAAAACAACACACTCCTTGTGGTATATACTTCATACTCTCTGCGAAGGGAGTGATGAGATCAGAAGCATAAGGAGAGACACCCTCAGGTCACAATATGAAACATTTCATCATATTAAGGATGAATCAATTCCTCAACAACTTCATAGATTCATGCAGTTGGTAATTGAGATGAATATTCTGGAGTTGAAATATACCAGTGAGGAATTAAACAAGAAAATGCTCCACACTTTGCCAGAAAGTTGGAAGCAAACAGTATCCATGTTCAAGAACACTATAGATCTGAAGTCAACTGGTCTAGATACTCTGGTTGCAAAAGTGGAAGCTCTTGAAATGGACGAAAAATCAAGAAACAAGAGTGTGAGAACTCATGTCTCACCCTATCACTTCAAAGAAACATATAATGTTGGAAGTGCATTTTTTCAAACAATGAAAGTGATAACTCTTGTGCTTGGAGTGATAATGAGGAGAAAATTAGCTTTTATGCTTCTAAACCCTCAAAGAAATCATCTCAAGATAAGAATCAAAAGGATAAAGGAAGAACTGCTGATAGAAAAGATACAACTGCAGCAACAACTAAGTCTTCATATTCAAACAATCACTCAGAACCAATTACTGTGATATTGGATTCTGAAGAACAAATAGCAGCTTTTGCAACTTTTAATTCTAGTTTTCAAGCATATCTGGGAAGCTCTCTAACTTCAGCAAATATCTGCCAACAAGACTTAGAAGAACTACCTCCTGATGTAGTGGAAGAAATGGACCTACAATGGTAGATGGCAATGATTGCTTATAGAGCAAAGCAATATCTCATGAGAAATAAGAACTTGGCATCAGCAAGTAAAACATCAAAGATTGGTGTTGACAAATCAAAGGTAAGATGCTTCAAGTGCAATTTCTATGGACATTTCTCCAGAGAATGTAATCAACAGTCATATCCAGAGATGAGACAACATCAGCAGCATCAGCAACATCAGATCCAACCTCATCAACAATCAAATTCTCAAAGACCTCTGCACAGACAATCTCAACTGATCAATGCATCCCCACTAGCCACCAATGAATCAGCTGGACCTAGTAACTCAAAGGAGTCAGGGCTGATCATACTTCAAGATGGAACGTGTGACTGGAGTGTGTATGAAAAAGAAGTCTTGGAAGAGAATCAAGCATTGATGGCCCATATGGATCAAACAGTTCCTCCAATGGCAAGAGAGGTAAAGGAAAGGTTGTGTTCATCAACATGTGTTGAGGAAGTTGAACGCTATAGAGTCCATGCTCAACAGTTGGCTGACAAAGTAAAAGAAACTATGATTTTGAATGAATCCCATGTTAGAGAACATAAATTGTATCAAATCAAAATTAACTCTTTGCAAAAGGATTTAGAAAAATTTGTTTCTGAAAACTATAGCCTAAAAGCCCAAGTTGAGCATCTGACCACTTCCTTAACAAAATCCATGGCTGATCATGCGTCAACTGAAGTGAAACTTCAGAAGTTTCAATTATCATCTCAGCAATATGAGAAATTACTAAATTCTCATATTGAATCAAAGAAAAGGTCTGGGTTGGGTTATAATGCTGTTGCACCACCTATAAATGATAATTACACATCTTTACCTACAATAATGACCAACACTCTGTCAAATCATTTTGTGCCTAGCACCAAGTTTGAAAAAGAATCAACTCAAATCAAAATTAACAATGAAGCTGAGGTGAGTGAAACTTAATCCTCTGAATCAGAATTTTTAAATCAAAATGATTCAGAATTTGATTATGATAATTGTGATGACTTGGATGATTCTGATGAACATGATGTTGATCAAATGACCACTGGTAAGAATGTTCATATTAAAACAAATATTCCAAAAGTGCTTGAAGAAACAAAGTTGCCATACCCTCCTAAACAAAGAAACATGCTAAAAACCATTTGCAAGAGAATAGCTCAATTGAATGAAGGTCTTCAAGAACTAAGTCAGCAACAAGATTTCTCCAAGAAATTGAATGATGCATCTGCTGCTACTGAGAAAAGAGAGAGATCTAAGGAAAAAGGAAAGAAAAAAATATCAGCAGATCATCAATGGAAAAAGAAAACTTTAGCAGATGATCTACGGAAGAGGAATTCTGTAACAATCAATAAGAAGATACATAAAGTTGAAAGAGAAGAAGCACATCCAAAGCTGAAGAAGAAAGAAAAACATCAAAAGTCAGCAAACCATAAGAATGATTCTGAAAAAGAATCAGATGGAAAATATTGCAAATGGTGTGACATGAAAAATCACAATACTGAAGAATGTTACTTTAGTAGCTACTGTTCTATTTGCAATATGAACAATCACATGACAGCTGAATGCTACTTCAACAAACATTGTGCCATCTGCAACAAAAATAATCATTTCACTCAGGAATGTTATTTCAACAAAAAGAACGAAACAAAAGGCACAAAGAAGAAAGAGTCAGATAAGTCTGAATCGGATACTCAATCTACTGACTGTGAAAAAGATTCACAACTGAAGAAACCTGATCTGAAATCAAAGTCAAAATCAAAGGACAAAACATCATCAAGTGCTCATCAATTGAAGAAAAGAACAACTGGTCAGCAGTCAAAAACACCCCACAAAAGGGTAGATTTGACTGATAAGGAATCAAAGGATGATGATGCATTTTTTGATAAATTTGAAAAGGGAATTCAAATACCTCTTTCAAAAACAAAAGATAGTGAGACATTTAAAGTTTCATTATCAAAAAAAAAGACTCAAATAAATGAAGTTGATTTGAATCAAGCAGAAATTGAGAAACAAGAACCTAGTTCATCAACATCCCATTCAGCAGAATCATCCTCATCTAAAACAAATCAGAATGAATCAACCAAATCTAAAACTGAAACTTCAAGACTTATTCATGAAGGAGTAACTATTTTAGACTCTGTTGACAAACCCAAGATCACTAAGACTTGGGTTGTCACTTCTAACTGATTTATTTCTGAATGCAGGAACAATATTGGAGAGCTAACAACAAGTGGTATGTTGACAGTAGTTGTTCCAGGCATATGACAGGAAACTGTTTACTTCTCCATGATTTCAAACATAAAAATGCTTCTTATGTGGCATGTAACATCCGTCATTTTTCCAAGTTAAAACCCAAATCCGAACTCATTTTGAGCTTCCATTATTAATTTACTTAATAAATGGATCAAAGACATTAAATATGTAATCAACTTATTGATTGATAAATAATTCTTTTTCATAAAATTATAAAGTTTATTAATCATGTTACAAAAACTAACTAAATGGAAAAGACTTATTAAAACTTATAAAGTTATAAAATGAATTTTAATAAACTTATATAAAGTTTTATTAGTAATTATGAATTTTAAATACTGAAAATAAATAATCAAATTATAAAGTTTACAAGTTTTATAAAAGTTATAAAGATTAACAAATAAATAATTTGATTGATTATTCAAATTGGTTTTATAAAGTCTATAAATATTTTATAAAAAAAAGTTGTTAAAATTAGAGTCTTCAAGAATTTAAATTTTAAATTATAATTATTCTTTTATTTATTTAAATTATTTAATTTTATATTTATTTGAAGTTCCAATCATAACCCCCTTTTAAAAGACTTATAAATCACCATTAACACCATTCATAACCTCCTCCTAACCTCAAGTATAAAAGCAAGGCTTAGGCCTCACTTTTTATTTGTTCATTCTTGAAAAACCTCACTCTCATATCTTTCTTTCATCTATTGGTTATGATGAATTTGAAGAATTTTATTTTACTAGAAATTTCAAGAATTCTTAATACTAAGGTAATCCTTTATTGTTTTTATATTATACATTTTAATCATCCTAACATCCAATTGTTCTCATGACTTTATGTTCTTATTATTATTCTTTCTTCTACCAAATCTCTTTTTATTTTAATAATTATCATTTGATCATTAACATTTTAATAATCATTAATCTTATAATAATCACTAACATTACTAAATTAAGCTAACAACACACTAACATAAACAAAGAATCCTGTTTGCATATGGACGGCTATGCCGCCGCATTCGGTTATTCCGCAAGATTATTGTTCTAAATGATGGCTATGCCAAAGTCTTAGAATATTTTTATAACTCAAATGAAGACTAATATACCATATATTGACATAATAAATTGTTCTAACCCGTTTTATGTATTAACAATTTTAAAAGTGCACATAAGTGCCTTACTACAATTTTGGCAGAATATAGTCTTACTTCAACCGACCATATCTGTAACACCCCAACCCGATTAGGGTTGACGTGTTACTATCATAGTAATCATAACATAAGACATAATTCCATAATTAAAACGTTAGGAGTACAACATCCAAACATCGTTTGAGAGCCCTAGGGTAAAGTATTCGTTACATATTATTTAATCAGCCAAATCTAGATAATTAGCACGCGCTACAAAAATGGCTATACTTCTCTGTTCAAAAATCCTAGAGCACAGTTTATCTCTCTTCACACCCCGCTCGGAGTAACCTGTGAACCTGTGAAACATATATTTACGGAATGAGCCGAATGCCCAGTACGGATAAAGGCACAAGTAACAATAATAACAACTGTAATAACATCAAGAGATAAAGTAACATAAACATGATACAATGCAAAGTAAGACAAGTCAATAAAGTAAATCGTATCATGTGGATGTACCCATTGAGCCGAATAACTTATATCAGAACAGACATGCACATAGAGCTGCAGACCCTATGTACCGAACGTGAAATGGAGTGTGGGCATACACGACAACCATCCACCATAATCATATGCATATATCCTAGGACCAGCCCATACGCCTCCTTAACATAATGTGGCCAATGTACCTCGCAAGTACAGAAGGAGACGCCGTGATCTCTGCTCACCGTCACGGTTGGTGCCATGTCATCGATGCCGCAATGACACGCTTGTGGTCACCCCCACAAGTAGGGACATGCTCGGGTAATGGAATACAACACACTAAAATAGTGCTGCAATAATATATACCAAATGTGTTCGTTAATCCAAACGCTGAACAAATACATAATCATATCATAACATAAGAACATGCGATAATGAGTTCAATTCAATAATTTTCAATCGCATGTAAAATAACATTAAATCCAAGGTAACATGACGAAATAATAATAAATCATGATATTGATAAACGCGCGACCAATTGATACAAATAGGAATGTCAAAGACGTTCAGGAATTTCAAAGGACGGTGAAAGTCAAAGGGTTTCCTTAATCAAATCGAATACTATAACAATAATGAGTGGGGTAAGAATCCGTACCTTAATTGACAAGGCACAATGACGTCAGACTTGTTTTCTTAAAGGGGTTGATAATAACCTACAATAATTTATATTAAATGAGATTCGTTCTTTTAATTTTTGATAAAGGTCACCTTTATTTATATACTTATTCAACGACGAGCCACTTAAATCCAAATATCATAATATTAAATTACACACACACACACACACACACACATATATATATATATATATATATATATATATATATATATATATATATATATATATATATATATATATATATGGTCATATATTGTCTAATACATTCAGAAAGAAGGAAAACGCAAACATGATTTGGTTAAATAAAAAATGTAATAAACATAATAATAATATTAGTCAAACAAGGTAGAACAATGGAGGCTCACTGGTGATAAAGTTTGAAATCTTGCTATCAAGAGTTTGTAGAACCTCTTGTACAATAATTATATATTATATTGGTTATTATAGCTTTTAAACATTTAATAACTAGCTTTGGGTATCATTTGCTCTCTAATTATTTTAGAGATCTTTAATGGTTGTTGAAACGCATATTCAACTTCCGACAAGGCAACAATATACTAATAAAGATAGCTGGGTAACCAAAATTTGAGTTCAAGTTGGCGCTTGTTGATTACCTTGACCACTCGCCGGAAGCATTCAAAAGGAACTTGAGTCGCCGGAGGGGTTGTCACGTCGCTAGGAATCTTTCGCACGAGTAGTTTCATGGCGCATTTGATGTCGTCGGAGGTTGCGATGGTCAAAGAAAAGTTGTCACCAGTGAAGACGTTAGATCAACAATCTTGGGTTTGGAGTTTGGTTCGACGCGGGAACCGCCGGAGATGATAAATACTCATCGGAATTTACAACCGGAAGAGAAACGCAAAGGGAGATGTTAAGATAGTATAGGGCTCGATGAAACAATTCTTTGTTTTTAAAACAAGGGATTAATGAGGTTCAATAGTGGAACTCCCGATGTTAGTTCGTGAAGTCATTTCAACTTTCCTCATTAAGTTCATATTTCCCAACACAGAGAAAAGAGTTGTTGAAAGCTTTTTCATAATAGATGATTTACAGAGGTTTTAGTCAATGAGAAAAGAAAAAAAAAGACAAAGCTTGAAAGTGTTGGTGAAATGAGTAACAGGAGATTTGAAAAAGTCAAGAAGAATAAAGTTGGTCAAATATCTTATCCTTCGGTGCATTTTATTATTATTATTATTATTATTATTATTATTATTATTATTATTATTATTATTATTATTATTATTATTATTAAATTACTTATTAATATATATTTTACAATTTACACACTTTACGTTTGTGTATATATACATTTTAGTTATATTTAATGATTTATTATTAAGTTGTTATTTATATTCATTAATCTTCTTTCTTATATTTATTTTATATATATTTATTTATAAGATTGTATGGTTGTTTCAACTATTACCCCCTAAAGAAAATTTCGTCCTCGAAATTTATAGATAGGCCAATACATAATTAGTTAACGAATTCAGAAAGTAATCGGAATCAAAAGTTCATGACATACGTAAATGAAAATACATGGTTCACATATACTTGATACATGAGAACCTAGTTTTCAAAAAGACTCGGGTACAACGCACGAATTGATTCTTCAGTTTCCCACGTAGCTTCTCGCTCTGAGTGGTTCTTCCATAAAACCTTGACGAATGGAATCACTTTTCTTCGCATGGTTCTATCTTGTCGATCCAATATAGCTTCCGGTTCTTCCTCATAGGATAAGTCTTCTTGGATAGTGTGTAACGGATAACTGATGACATGGAGAGGATGATAATTATATCCTCTTAGCAAGGATACATGAAAAACGTTATGAACGTGAGAAAGCTGAGGCGGCAATGCTAGGCAATAAGAAACTTCTCCAACTCTCTCGAGAATCTCAAATGGGCCGATGAAACGAGGGCTAAGCTTTCCTTTGATACCAAATCTGCGTACGCCACGACAAGGTGAGACTTTCAAAAACACGTGATCTCCAACTTTGAATTCTAATGATCGACGATGTTGATCTGCATAACTCTTTTGTCTACTTTGTGCTTCCTTTAATTTCTCTCGTGCGACGACAACCTTTTCATTTGTAATTTGGACTAACTCGGGTCCCTCAATGAGCTTTTCCCCAACCTCTTCCCAACATATTGGTGCTCTACACTTTCGACCATACAAGAGTTCAAAAGGAGCCATACTGATACTAGCTTGCCAACTATTGTTGTAGGCAAACTCGACAAGACATAAATACTCATCCCAGTTTCCTGTCCACTCGAGTGCGCATGCACGGAGCATATCTTCAAGAGTCTGAATCGTACGTTCAGACTGTCCGTCTGTCTGTGGATGAAAAGCAGTACTAAACTTCAATCGTGTACCCCAAGCTGCTTGAAAGCCTTTCCAAAATCGAGAAGTGAAACGTGGATCTCTATCTGAAACAATTGATGATGGAGTGCCATGGAGTCGAATAATCTCTTGAAGAAACACCTCTGATAACTTGCTAACTGAAAATCCTTGTTGAATCGGTAGAAAATGAGCTGACTTGGATAATCTATCAACAACGACCCATATAGCATCATTCTTCTTAAATGTCTTGGGCAAGCCTGTAACGAAATCCATTGATATTTCATCCCATTTCCACACGGGAATATTCAGCGGTTGCAAGAGTCCGCTGGCTCGTTGGTGCTTAATCTTCACTTGCTGGCACGTGAGGCATCGACTTACATATCTTGCAACATCTTCCTTCATGCCATTCCACCAAAAGTTTTGACGTAAATCACGATACATCTTTGTTGATCCTGGGTGAATAGAAAAAGGCGAGCTATGTGCCTCGGCTAGTAATGACTCACGAAGGGTGGAATCATCAGGTACACATAATCTTTTCCCACACCAAATTACTCCTTGTTCATCCACACGAAAATCTGAATGCTTCCCCAACTGAATATTCTCTGTTATTGCCCATAACTCTCCATCATGTTGTTGGGCCTCTTTAATTTGTGAGATGAGGTTAGGCTCGATTTTCATTCTAGCTAGGTAGCCATTAGATTTACCAACTTGAATACCAATGCCCATCTTATCAAGTTCTGAAATAACATGCGGATGAATTTGAAGGCAAGACACAACTCCAAAATTCTTTCTACTCAAAGCGTCAGCCACCACATTCGTTTTCCCCGGGTGGTACTGAATATTAGCATCGTAATCTTTCAAAAGTTCCAACCATCTTCTTTGCCTCATATTTAGCTCCTTTTGTGTAAATATATACTTGAGGCTTTTATGATCGGTAAAGATATCACAAGTCTCGCCATACAGATAATGTCGCTAAATCTTTAATGCAAATACTACTGCTGCCAACTCCAAATCATGTGTCGGATAATTAATTTCATAAGGCTTCAGTTGACGGGAGGCATAGGCGATGACTTTTCCGTGTTGCATCAGCACACAACCTAGCCCTTTCTTCGAGGCATCACTATAAATCTGAAATCCGCCTGAACCAGATGGAAGAGTGAGTATTGGGGCAGATACAAGTCTTTTCTTTAGCTCTTCAAAACTCTTTTCCCGCTCTTCATTCCAAGAATATTTCACCCCTTTTCTCAATAGTTGTGTGAGGGGTAAGGCAATAACAGAAAAACCTTCCACAAATCTTCGATAATAGCCTGCCAAACCTAAGAAACTTCGGACCTCTGTGGCTGAGGTAGGTCTAGGCCACTTAGTAATGGCCTCAATTTTAGCCGGATCCATTTTAATTCTTTCTGCTGATACAATGTGACCCAAGAATGCTACTTGATTGAGCCAAAATTCACATTTTGAAAATTTGGCATACAACTTCGTTTGCCTTAATGTCTCAAGCACTTTACGCAGGTGTTCCTCATGTTCTTCCTTGCTTCTAGAATACACTAAAATATCATCGATAAAAACAATCACAAATTTATCCAAGAATTCATGAAATACTCGGTTCATCAAGTCCATGAATACAGCTGGTGCATTAGTCAAGCCAAAAGGCATGACCAAGAATTCATAATGACCGTAACGAGTGCGAAAGGCGGACTTAGGCACATCCGTCTCTCTTATCTTCAACTGATGATAACCAGACCTCAGATCTATTTTTGAGAAGAATTTGGCACCCTGAAGTTGGTCAAAAAGATCATCGATGCGGGGTAGAGGATAACGGTTTCGAATGGTAATCTTGTTTAACTCTCGGTAGTCAATACACAACCGCATACTACCATCCTTCTTCTTTACAAATAAGACTGGTGCGCCCCACGGTGAGACGCTTGGCCTAATAAATCCAAGCTCTAATAACTCCTGTAACTGTTCTTTCAATTCTTTTAGTTCTAACGGTGCCATGCGATACGGTGCCTTAGAGATGGGCTCAGCGCCAGGAATTAAGTCGATGGAGAACTCTACTTCACGGTCTGGCGGTAGTCCCGGTAATTCATCTGGAAATACATCAGGATACTCACGAACAATAGGATGGTCATCGATGCTATCTTCAATAATCGAGGTATCCGAGATAGACGCTAAGAATCCAACACAACCATGCGATATCAACTTTTGAGCCTTGAGTGCTGAAATAATCTTAAGAGATTTATGAGGTTGAATTCCCTGATAGACAAATTCAGGATGATGAAGATCACCGAAGATAACTCGTCGAGAATGGCAATCAATAGTAACATGATGTCGCGTTAACCAATCCATCCCGAGAATAATATCAAAGTCACCCATTTGCATGGGCAAAAGATCCGCATTACGCACGATCGAGTCAACATGAATAGGACAATCTTTATATATATGAGTGATAATAAGCGAGTTTCCCATAGGAGTTGAAATCGATAGAGTATGATCTAACGGTGAGGGATCAATCATAAGGTATCTAGTAAACAAATGAGAAACAATCGAGTGTGTTGCTCCCGTATCAAATAGCACATAAATATCACGTTCACCAATTTGAAGGGTTCCAGATACAGTACCTGGTGTACTAGCAGCCTCAGTAGTAGTAAGTGCGAAAACTCTTCCTCCGATGTTAGCTTGTGCATTGGACCCACCAGTGTTCCTCTTGTTCTCTTGTTTCGGACAATCCCTGATCATATGCCCCGCTTGACCACACCGGAAAAATTTCCCATGGCTCGATGACAAATGCCTCGATGACGCTTCCCACAAGTGTTACATGGCGGAATCAAAGTCTGGTTTGGGTTTCCATGTTGATTTAGTGGTTGTGCCCTAATAGCACCTTCAAACGGTTGAATCTGGTTATGGGTTTTAGGCTGCCATGGTCGGGTCTGATTTCCGTTGTTACGACTTGGTTGAACTCTACGATCCTTTGAATGATTAGCAGCATTTGATGACTGGCCTGTGGGCTGAATTCGGTGTCTATCTCTATCCCTTTTCTTGTTGTCTCCTGTCCGAGATAAGAATTCTTTTCTGTCAAATTCAAATGTCTTGATTGCATCAGCCACCTCCGTAAGATCCTTAAACTTCATATACATGATCGACTTTCGGATTCGATCACACACTGCCCATTTACACTTTTCTGCTTGAACTGTTGCAGACCCGGCTGCTTCCCCCACAATATTAGCCAACCTTGCAAATCGAGTAATGAACTCTGACCCTGGTTCATCATTCCCCTGTCGGATGACGGCATATTCTCTGATGTAGGCCTCTCTGTCAGCTGTAGAGAAAAACTTGTCATAAAAGATAGTACGAAAATCAGGCCACGAAAGAGTAGCTGCATAGGCTTTCCCTCCTCTGATTTGCATAAGTCCTTCCCACCAAGTTTGTGCATCATCCTCCAATTTGTACGTGGCTAATCTGACCTTGTACTTATCCACAACACCCAACACTTCAAAGATCTTCTCAACATGGGCTATCCAGTTCCTCGCGTCGATGGGAGTAGTTGCATGACTGAATGACCTTGGATTTTGCTTTTGGAACCTTGAATCCACACATGAATGCCCTCAGTAGAGTTATCTGTGTTGTGCTCTTCAATTGGGTTCTCCTGATTAGAGTTATCACGACCTTCAGAACGAGTTTGGTGAAGAACTGCTTCCACAGTTTGCGCAACAAGGTTAGGCAACAAACCGGCAAAAACATGGTTGATAGCGGAGACCATGTTCGGGTCAACAGGGGTCTCGTTTGAAGCTGTGTCGGCATGCAATCGGTTTGCCCTACGGACGTTCCTACGGGGTTGGCGACGTGGAGGCATCTAAAAGAAATGGACACAAGATTAGCGTATATAAAATAATAGATTATAAAATTAGATGGCATCCTAACCCAAATGTCTACCCAATCCTCACATGTCTTATTTATTAATGTTTAAGTTTTCTACAGGAAAGAGCCTTTGCTCTGATACCATAACTGTAACACCCCAACCCGATTAGGGTTGACGTGTTACTATCATAGTAATCATAACATAAGACATAATTCCATAATTAAAACGTTAGGAGTACAACATCCAAACATCGTTTGAGAGCCCTAGGGTAAAGTATTCGTTACATATTATTTAATCAGCCAAATCTAGATAATTAGCACGCGCTACAAAAATGGCTATACTTCTCTGTTCAAAAATCCTAGAGCACAGTTTATCTCTCTTCACACCCCGCTCGGAGTAACCTGTGAACCTGTGAAACATATATTTACGGAATGAGCCGAATGCCCAGTACGGATAAAGGCACAAGTAACAATAATAACAACTGTAATAACATCAAGAGATAAAGTAACATAAACATGATACAATGCAAAGTAAGACAAGTCAATAAAGTAAATCGTATCATGTGGATGTACCCATTGAGCCGAATAACTTATATCAGAACAGACATGCACATAGAGCTGCAGACCCTATGTACCGAACGTGAAATGGAGTGTGGGCATACACGACAACCATCCACCATAATCATATGCATATATCCTAGGACCAGCCCATACGCCTCCTTAACATAATGTGGCCAATGTACCTCGCAAGTACAGAAGGAGACGCCGTGATCTCTGCTCACCGTCACGGTTGGTGCCATGTCATCGATGCCACAATGACACGCTTGTGGTCACCCCCACAAGTAGGGACATGCTCGGGTAACGGAATACAACACACTAAAATAGTGCTACAATAATATATACCAAATGTGTTCGTTAATCCAAACGCTGAACAAATACATAATCATATCATAACATAAGAACATGCGATAATGAGTTCAATTCAATAATTTTCAATCGCATGTAAAATAACATTAAATCCAAGGTAACATGACGAAATAATAATAAATCATGATATTGATAAACGCGCGACCAATTGATACAAATAGGAATGTCAAAGACGTTCAGGTATTTCAAAGGACGGTGAAAGTCAAAGGGTTTCCTTAATCAAATCGAATACTATAACAATAAAGAGAGGGGTAAGAATCCGTACCTTAATTGACAAGGCACAATGACGTCAGACTTGTTTTCTTAAAGGGGTTGATAATAACCTACAATAATTTATATTAAATGAGATTCGTTCTTTTAATTTTTGATAAAGGTCACCTTTATTTATACACTTATTCAACGACGAGCCACTTAAATCCAAATATCATAATATTAAATTACACACACACACATATATATATATATATATATATATATATATATATATATATATATATGTATATATATATATGGTCATATATTGTCTAATACATTCAGAAAGAAGGAAAACGCAAACATGAGTTTGGTTAAATAAACAAATGTAATAAACATAATAATAATATTAGTCAAACAAGGTAGAACAATGGAGGCTCACTGGTGATAAAGTTTGAAATCTTGCAATCAAGAGTTTGTAGAACCTCTTGTACAATAATTATATATTATATTGGTTATTATAGCTTTTAAACATTTAATAACTAGCTTTGGGTATCATTTGCTCTCTAATTATTTTAGAGATCTTTAATGGTTGTTGAAACGCATCTTCAAGTTCCGACAAGGCAACAATATACTAATAAAGATAGCTGGGTAACCAAAATTTGAGTTCAAGTTGGCGCTTGTTGATTACCTTGACCACTCGCCGGAAGCATTCAAAAGGAACTTGAGTCGCCGGAGGGGTTGTCACGTCGCTAGGAATCTTTCGCACGAGTAGTTTCATGGCGCATTTGATGTCGTCGGAGGTTGCGATGGTCAAAGAAAAGTTGTCACCAGTGAAGACGTTAGATCAACAATCTTGGGTTTGGAGTTTGGTTCGACGCGGGAACCGCCGGAGATGATAAATACTCATCGGAATTTACAACCGGAAGAGAAACGCAAAGGGAGATGTTAAGATAGTATAGGGCTCGATGAAACAATTCTTTGTTTTTAAAACAAGGGATTAATGAGGTTCAATAGTGGAACTCCCGATGTTAGTTCGTGAAGTCATTTCAACTTTCCTCATTAAGTTCATATTTCCCAACACAGAGAAAAGAGTTGTTGAAAGCTTTTTCATAATAGATGATTTACAGAGGTTTTAGTCAATGAGAAAAGAAAAAAAAAGACAAAGCTTGAAAGTGTTGGTGAAATGAGTAACAGGAGATTTGAAAAAGTCAAGAAGAATAAAGTTGGTCAAATATCTTATCCTTCGGTGCATTTTATTATTATTATTATTATTATTATTATTATTATTATTATTATTATTATTATTATTATTATTATTATTAAATTACTTATTAATATATATTTTACAATTTACACACTTTACGTTTGTGTATATATACATTTTAGTTATATTTAATGATTTATTATTAAGTTGTTATTTATATTCATTAATCTTCTTTCTTATATTTATTTTATATATATTTATTTATAAGATTGTATGGTTGTTTCAATATCTCAATCGGACGACTCAACAATAGCCTTCACAAGATAAGTGCGCATTTCAGCACCTTCTGTCTTGTGATGCGTGTTTGACCTATTTAAAGATCTTTTCATAAAAATGTTTCTGAATGAAAGTTGTCCGGGAGACTTTGAACTAGTCAAGTATAAATTTTTATAATTTTATGAAACCGTTTGCTATTTTTAAAACCTGTTCAAACACATACCAAACATTCTGTCCAGAATCTAGAATTGATGCAATAATCCTTTCTCAATCTACCTTTTGCTTTTTAGCATTCTCTAAATGTACTAACTTCTTGTAATGAATTCCAACCTCAAGTTATTGTTTTTTTATCATTTAGGACATCATATTTGACTCTTGACATCCAAGCTTTCTTATGTACTCTACAAGCATCACTATACTTGTGAGTTTTCCATGTGAGTTCTCCATGCCCCTTTTTACTTTATTTCACACCTTTTGGGGTGAAACATGTTAACCTTATAAACTTACACTTGTAAACATCTTGATACTTGTAAATACACATGCAATTCATCTTTACTTTTTGTCATGGTTATTTGTGTTATTGTAAGTCTTATATGAAATACATATTTTGTTTACAATCATTAACTATTGCTAGCCTGGCGACGTCTTAGATCTTTGGGCCTGACAAGCCTATTTGGTGCTAAAGTCGATGTACTGCTGACTCCTGATGATGTATGCTTGTTCATCATGGGAACCAAATACATTTAGCCAATCTTATATACTTGTAACCAAGTCGAGGTTTGGTTGTAACTGTATGTGTTCTATAAGCTTGCTAACTCGTAACCATTGACATGAATTGCTACTTGTAACCCTTTTATATATATACATATATGCGTGTGTTTAAACCATGGGAACTCACCAACTTTATAGTTGACCCTTTATTTTTAACATGTTTCAGGTTTGATGCTTGAAGATCTTCTTGTGCTCATATAAGACTTGGACCTAGTTTAACTAAATATGTTATTTCTTTGTTTGAAGTTCTTGTATTGTATAGACTTATTTGTCTTGTATTGTTCAATGATAAATGATATTTAATATTATTACAACTTATTTAGTTCCATGTGCTATGATCAATCGTCTCCCATTCGTCCGCCCCGATGATTCCGCCGTCGGTCAGGGTGTGACATGGCATTTGGTGGGGATAAAATGGGAGGTAAAATTGTTGGTGAAGGGATGATAACAAATGGTGTGCTCAAATTTGAGAAAGTAAATTACTGTAAAAATTTACAGTATAATCTACTTAGTGTGCCTCAAATTTGTGATCAAAATTATACCACATTGATTGATAATACTAACTGTTACATTTTTAAGGAAAAGGAAACACTTATGTTTTGGATATGAACAACACTTCACTCACAAAACATGAAACAAGCCAGGTTTTATTGTCCAGAAGAATGGATCCTCCTCAAAGCAGCAAGAAAAGGAAACACTTATGTTTTGGATATGAACAACACTTCACTCACAAAACATGAAACATGCCTTATATCTAAACTATCAGAAGATTTGTCTCAATTATGGCATAGAAGGCTTGTCCATTCTAACATGAAGAACATGAATAAATTGATGAAAAATGACCTGGTCATTGGATTGCCAAACAAAGAGTTTCATTGGTCAACTCACTGTTCTTCTTGTTACAAAAGAAAACAACATAGAGTGTCACATAAATCTAAAACTATCAATACTAATACTACACCACTCAAATTGCTTCACATGGATCTGTTTGGTCCTACCAATGTAATGAGCATTGGAAAAAGGCAATATTGTCTAGTGATAGTTGATGATTTCACAAGATTCACATGGGTCTTTTTCTTAAAACAAAAAAGTAAAACATCAGAAACAATAATGGACTTTGTGATCAAGATTGAGAATCAACTTGATACAAAAGTATAAATTTTTAGGAGTGACAATGGTACTTAATTGTCAATTTTGAACTGGATTCCTTTTGTAGGAGCAAAGGTATTGCAAGGCAATTCCGTGCACCAATAACTCCACAACAAAATGGGGTTGCTGAAAGAAGAAAAAGAACTCTCATTGAAGCAGCCAGAACAATGCTAGCTGATTCACAATTGCCCATCACTTTTTGGGCTAAGGCTGTGAATACTGCATGCAATGTTCAAAACAGAACATTATTTTTGTCAAAGAACATAACAAAACTCCTTATGAGCTCTTATTTAAAAGAAAACCATACATAGGATATCTGAAAGTCTTTGATGTCATGTAACTGTTTTAAACATAAAAGAGTCATTGGGAAAATTTTTAGAAAAAGCATATGATGGTTTCTTTGTTGGATACTCTTCAACATCTAAATCATATAGGGTTTATATTCCACAACATAACATTGTGGAAGAGACTCCTAATGTATCTTTTGATGAAACTGTATTTACAAAGTCAGTTAAAGGTTCATCATGGTTGTTTGACATTGATGCTTTATCTAAATCATTTAACTATGATCATTTGAACAATGCAGGATCTGATGAAGTATGTTATCCATTTGTTCCACCTCATATGACTGAAGTAACCTTATCTGCAAATCCTCCAAGGATACCCCCATCCTCGGATGAAAACACATCAGTAGCAGCAGATACTACATTTGGAAATGAACATGCTGCATCCGGAGATGTGAATGATGTCCCTTCAACAGAACCAGGCTCTCGAGTGAATACAATAAACATTGAAAATGATTCATGTCCTCACTTATCATCCGGAGAAGTTCCTACGGAAGAGCAAAATGCTTCCGGAGAAGTTCCTACGAAAGAGCAAAATGCTTCCGGAGAAGTTCCTACGGAAAATCAAAATGCTTCCGGAGAAGTTTCTACGGAAGAGCAAAATGTATCCGAAGAAGTTCCTACAGAATAACAAACCAAAACTGGAGATGCTCCTGCAGCCCATACAGAAGACTCTCATGATCCTTCAACTCATGTTGAACATTTTGACTATTTCTTAAACTCTCAACCTGAGTTGGATCAGTGTAAGGCAATGGAAATGACTAACCTGGAATCATCAATACCAGTTGAATCAACTCCTTCAATGAGAATCCATAAGACTCACCCAATCGACAACATCATTGGAAATCCTGAAAAGAGAACTACAAGGAGCCAAAGTGGTACTGCCAACCTTTGTCTCTTCAGTTGTTTTCTTTCTCAAGTGGTGCCTCCTAACATCACTGCTTCTTTAAAAGACAATAGCTAGATTGAAGCTATGCAAAAAGAGCTTCAACAGTTCAGAAAGCAAAAAGTGTGGTCTCTTGTTGATTTGCCTGAAGGTCAACATCCTATTGGAACAAGATGGCTATACAAAAACAAACTGGATGATAGAGGGATTATTGAAGAAACAAAGCAAGGTTGATTGCACCAGGATACACTCAAGAAGAAGGAATAGACTATGATGAAGTTTTTGCACCAGTTGCAAGAATTGAGGCCATAAGAGTGTTTCTGGTTTATGCATCATATAAGAAGTTTACTGTGTATCAGATGGATGTCAAGTGTGCATTCTTATATGGGAAGATTGATGAGGAATTTTATGTGTCACAGCCCCCTGGTTTTGAAGATCCTCATTATCCCCATAGGGTATACAAACTAGATAAAGCCTTGTATGGTCTTCATCAAGCACCAAGAAAATAGTATGAAACACTATCATTTTTCTTGCTCAAGCATGGCTACAAAAGAGGAAATATTGATCAGACACTCTTTCTCAAACAAGAACATCAAGATCTCTTAGTAGTTCAAATATATGTTGATGATATTATGTTTGGTTCAATTAATAAGAGATTGTGTGTAAATTTTGAAGAGCTGATGAAATCTGAATTTCAGATGAGTTCAATGGGTGAATTTACCTTCTTCCTTGGCCTTCAAGTTCATCAAAAATCAGATGGGATATTCATCAACCAAGAAAAATACATACATCAAATTCTGAAGAAATACAATCTTGCTGAAGTATCCTCATGCAAAACACCAGCATCAACAATTGATAAGATTGTTCCTGATCCTTCTGGAAAATCTATTGATCAAAAATTATATAGATCAATGATAGGTTCACTTATGTACTTAACTGCTAGTAGACTTGATATTATGTTTGTTGTGTGTGTATGTGCTAGGTACCAATCTGATCCCAAGGAATCTCATCTCAATGCTGTAAAAAGGATTTTCAGATACCTCAAAGGAAAACCAGGACTTGGTCTTTGGTATCCAAAGGATGGAGACTTTACACTCTACTCATACTCAGACATTGACTATGGTGGATGTAACAGTAACAGAAAATCAACAACCGGTGGATGTCAATTCATCGGACCAAGGCTAGTATCATGGCAGTGCAAGAAACAAACCAATGTTTCTGTATCCACAGCTGAGGCTGAGTACATAGCTGCTTCAGCTGTTTGCTCTTAAGTTCTTTGGTTGCAAAACCAATTGCTTGACTATGGTTACAACTTTTTTCAAACTTCAATTTATATAGACAATTCTGCTACTATGTTTATCACTGCTAATCCTGTGCAACATAGTAAAACAAAACATATTGAGATAAGATATCATTTTCTAAGAGATTGCTCAGAAAAGGGTTTGATTAAGTTAGTCAAAGTGGATACATCAAATCAGCTTGTTGATTTATTCACTAAAGCCTTTGACTCAGTCAGATTTAACTTTCTGGTTGAGTCTCTAGGCATGATTAACTTAGATTAATCGAATTTGAACAAACAAAATACTGTATGTAATGATGCTTCAGCATAACATATGTCTGGGAAATGATAGTACACTATAGCTTTGCTTATTCCTGAATACATAAATAACAATAAATCTCAGCAAGTTTCTTGATATGTGAGTAGATTCATCTTGAGTAGAAACCAAACTGAGTGCATGCCAAACATAATGCTAAAATGATTGTTTGTGGGAAACTTCATTTTGAAAATACGACCAAATCACTCATCTAAACAAACTATGTAAAACACTTTATAATATCTATCTTTGCAAATCATACTCCCTCTGTTTTGTGTGAACAAAGACCTGGGTGTATGATCACCATACTGAATATCAGTTACAAAAGGTGAAAAGATCATAATCCTCATCATCCCTCTGTTTTGTGTAAACAAAGACCTGGGTTGAAGGCACCTCTGTTTTACGTGAGTAAAGACCTGGTGACCTGATGATGATCATATCTAAGCTCTCAAAAGAATCCTATGTGATCAATTGTATATTATCTTGAGCTTTTACATCATTGCATCAATGAGATGCTAAATGCATCTCAAGATAGATCTTATAACTTAAAGTACATAGTTCTTAAGTGTGAAAAAGTGATGATTTGACTTGCAAAGGGAGGACAAAATCTTTGTGAATTGAATGTGAAGCCCATAACAGTTATTTCCAAATCAATATGAAAACATGATAATCAGCATGCCTAGTTGATACACGAGCTCTTGTATGGATTTATGTGGACAATATACTTGCAATCAGAACTTTGTTCAGGTATCAATTCAACAAAATAACTCATCAGGAAGAGGCTTAGTATTATAGTATGATCCCATCATATGTGTATATATGTCTGATCATTATCATACAGTTAAAAATCATGTTATTCCTCTTAAAGAAATTTATGATAAATGCTTAATTTCACCATTAATCACAAATTTAAGGGGAGTAAAATACATGAAGTTAAGTTTTTCAATCAGCAGCAATGTCTATCTCATTATCAATTTGAAGGAATTGGAATCTGAGCATCATCTTAGCTTCTGGATACATGAAAATTTTAGTAAAAATCTTTTTAAACTTTCTTGTTAAATTTCCATGTATACAAAGCCAACAAGGTCCTAAAGCAATAAATGGTTCTAACTAATGGACTTAGACCATACATACAACAATATTTCTCTGCATTGTGTTATTTTAAGCATCAGCAGAAGCTACAATATGGAAATCTTAAATGTTTATCCGTAGATTGGTAAACTACGGATGAATAAAGATCAACAAATGTAATTTAATTTTACAGTTTGGTAATTTGTGAAAATGTAAGTTACACATCATCAGCAGATGTTGTTAATCTGTAGATGTTCTGCGGAAGAATACATTGAGGGTCCCACTTAATAAATGAGATAAATTAATGTGTCTGAGAGTATAAATGATGTGGTTTGACTTCTCAAATTCATTATTCGCTTTTTCAGCTCACTTTTCAGACCTAGAAAAACACACTCTCAACAAACTTGTTCCCACTTCCTCAACATTCAAATTTCACCAAATCAAAACATTAAACAAACATATATATGTGTTCTTAATCCGCTGTTATTAAGGTAAAACATGTTGTAATATTCAAGAATGAACCATTTGATTCTTGTTTTATCTCACAACTGTTCATATTCTTATATCAATAATGTGATTTTAACGAAGTCTTTTTCTTATGAACAGGTGGATAATCGATTTGCGAGAGAACACAATGTGTGTGCTTTCTTAAACCATGATGATCCTGTTTTAGAAGGGTGTCAAGAAATTATCAGATATCTAAGAAGATCGAGGCTGTTCTATGCCCTATCAGCAGAGCCTGTGATTTATCGATCACATATTACTGATTTTTGGAACTCTGCATATGTAGAAGAAGATGGTGAAGGTATTGTTGCTGATGTTAAAAATCGAAGGCTGAGAATCGATGAACAAACAAGAAGAAGGGTTCTTGAGTTGGGAGATGTTGAAGCTGGACACCCTGATGTGTTCGAAAACGAATACATAGAGAAAGTTTTTCTCATGATTGGGTATGATGGTGATTTTGAAAAGGGAGAAATCAAGAAAGGAAGACTCTGTAAGCCATACAGATTTCTCTGTCACACCTATCTGAAGTGCATTTCAAACAGAAAATCTGGCCTTGATAGATTTTCAAGACATATCTCCTCTGGCATCATTGGTATTTTTGAGGAAAGAACCTACAACTACTCAAAGTACATCTTCAACTGCCTATGTGATCACATTAAAGTGCAGAAGGATGATAAGATGTATATGTTTTCAAGGTTTCTTCAACTAATCATTAATGCGGATTTGCCTGAAACTTCTGTGGATGGTTGTGTGTTTATTCAAGCACACCTTGGCAGATCTGTTCTGAACGAAATTTTTGTGAAATATGAAGGATGTGACATGGACATGTTTGCACATGTGGTTGATGCTACTGCGAATATTCCGCAAGAGCTTGTGTGGGAAGATTAACAAGAGAACTCTCCAACCAACTTTGTTCAAGACACTCACTCACCAGATACATCACCCATACATCAGCAATCTCCAGCTAGCCAAAACACAGAACCAATCTCACCTATCCACCATCAATCACCAAATCAACAACAAATATCCCAACCACAATCTCCAGCCAGCCAAAATACAGACTCAATTTCTCCCATCCAACCCCAATCACCAAATCAGCTTCAAATGCAACTTTATCAACAACCTCCAAATCCAGAAAATTCAGCCACTGAGAGTATTTACACTGGGGAGACAGAATTAGGTTGTGTTTGTTTTTCTAAAAAACCTCTTCCCCACCTCTTCATCTGCGCGCTCGCAGACGCGGGAAGAGGTTTTAAGTTCGCAGACTGTTTGTTTTTTGGAAGACGTTTCATTTAAAAACGTCTTCCCCACCTCTGCAGGGAGAAGAGGTGGAACAATGTCTTCACACCTCTTCTCACCTCTTCTCTTCTTCTGATTTTGAGCCCTAACTTCACAATCATCTTCACAAATCATCTTCACAACTCATCTTCACACACACCACCACACACCACCGCCGCACCACCGCGCCACCGCGCCACCGCCGGACCACCGCACCACCGCGCGACCGTCGGACCACCGCACCACCGCGCCACCGCGGCACCCTCCGACCGCAGCCCCCTCCCCCTTCGTGAACCGACCGCAGCCCCCTCCCCCTTCGCGAACCACCCTTCCCCCTTCCCCCTTTCCCCCTTCCCCCTTCGCGAACCACCCTTTCCCCTCCGACCGCAGCCCCCTCCGACCGCAGCCCCCTCCACCTGCAGGTACGTTTTTTTTTTTTTTTTTTTTTGATTTGTTATTAGTATGATTAGTTTGTTTGTATATGGTTAGTTTGTTTGTATATGGTTAGTTTGTTTGTATGATTTATGATTAGTTAGTTTACAGGATTAGTTTGTATATGGTTAGTTTGTTTGTATGATTTATAAATTGGTTAGTTTATAGGATTAGTTTGTTTGTATGATTAGTTTGTTTGTATGATTAGTTTGTTTATAGGATTAGTGTGTATATGGTTAGTTTGTTTGTATGATTAGTTTGTTTGTATAATTAGTTTGTTTATCGGATTAGTGTGTATCTGGTTAGTTTGTTTGTCTGCTAAGTTTGTTTTTATGATTCGTTTGTTTGTATGATTAGTTTGTAATGGTTTGTATGAGCCCTCTTGGTTTCTTTGGTTAGTATTAGTTTGTTTGTCTGGTTAGTTTGTTTGTATGATTAGTTTGTTTGTATGTTTCGTATCTGGTTTGTATGATTACTTTGTTTGTATGTTTGGTATATGGTTTGTCTGCTTAGTTTGTTTGTATGTTTGGTCTCTGGTTTGTCTGATTAGTTTGTTTGTCTGTTTGGTATCTGGTTTGTATTTGGTTTAGTTGGTTGGTCTCCCGAATAAATTGGTTTAGTAATTGGTTTTTTAAGGTTAGTGATTATGTTTTTATTGATTAAAGAAATGGGCGAGAAACATCAATGGTCAAGCGAGCAAATTCAATGTTTGTTAGAAACTTGCGTTGAAGAAATAAACAAGGTGGGTAGGAAAGGTTTGAGTATGCAAAAAGACTCTTGGAATAGATTAGGAAAGGTTCTTAAAGAAAAGTTTGACCTTGATTTGAATCAAAAACAAATGAAGAACGCCTATGACAATCTGAAAGCCAAGTACGTCGGATTTGTGTATTTGAAAAACAAAACAGGAAATATATATAATCCTCAAACAAATACTTTTTCCCTAACAAACGAGGAGTGGGAAGACTTTAAGAAGGTATGTTCACATATAAACATATACTTATATATATATATTTAAAGGCTACATATAAATATATACTTATAATATTTTATATATTGGGTTTAGGGGCATCCGAAGGCTGGATCTTTGAAAACGACTCCATTGCCTTTTCCAGAACTTTGTGCAGAATTATTTGATGGTAATACTGCCACTGGAAATTGCAAGTGGACTTCAACTCAAACAACTTCAGTTGCTGGATCATCTTCTGCTCAACGTGTCAAACCACTTATGATTACACATACAATTGTTCATGACATAGAAGATGATGCCGGCTCTTTTGATTTTGAACAACACAATTCCAAGCCTATTCCAGAGGATACCCCCGAGCCTACCGAGGATCCGGCCCCCGAACCTATTCCAAACAAAAGGGCCAGAACCTCGAAATCATCTATCACATCTGATGATTTAGCATCTGATATGCAAAAGGCTCTTTAGTTTTTGATTAAAGGAAAAGATGGCCCAACAGTACTTGACTGTTCTGAGAGGTTAAAATTGGTTGGGTTAGACCCGTTAGATCCTTTATTTTTAGCTGCTTTTCATATCTTTGGAGTGTCGTCATCCTTGAGAGAGGCGTGGATGACACTGCCTGAAATTCCAGAAGTATTAAAAGGCTGGATTACAATGACTGCTAAAAGTATGAAACTAATATAATTGTGCACGTGAAGTTGTTTATGTTTGATGGTTGTGTTAGGTTAGTGATGACATTGTTATGTTTTGATGGTTGTATTTGGTTGTTGTTGACATTGTTATGTTTTATGTTTGTATTTGGTTGGTGATGACATTTTATGGTTAATGTTTATGATGACATTTTGATGTTTAATGGTTGCCTTTATTATTATTAACACAGGATCATATGAATTATGATAAGAAATTACTTCTAGTAATTCTTATGTACTTGTATGTTCGTTTTTTTTGGAGAAGAGGTTTGAAACGAATGCGAGACAATGATTCAGAAATGACAGGGCATAAATACATGTTAGAATTATTGCAAAGAAATCCCAAACAATGCATTGAATTGCTACGTATGTCTCGTGAATCCTTTGTTCGACTATGTGCACATTTTAGAATAAATTATTCGTTAAAGGATAGTAAACATGTATCGGTTGAGGAGAAGATGGCTATGGGGATAATTGGTCATAATCAACGTTACGTGGTTATAAAGCGAAGATTTCAACACTCAAAGCAAACAATTCATAAATTCTTTTATGAAGTGTTAGATAAAATGATGCTTTTTGCCAAAGATATGATAGTACCAACTTCATTCAATCCAAATCCAAACATTCCGGGACATAACAAAAGACTTCGGCGAATTTTTAAGGGATCGGTTGGTGCACTTGATGGTACATTGATACATGCTGTTGTCCCTGCTAGTAAACAAGATTTATATAGAGGGAGGGGAAAAGGAGAGTGTTATCAAAACGTATTAGCAATTTGTGACTTCAACATGATTTTTACATTCATTGTGGCGGGTTGGGAAGGGATAGCACATGATTCCAGAATATTATCAGAGGCCTTATCAGATACAAATGCTCCATTTCCGTTACCACCATCAGGTATATAAATTGTTTTTAAATGTTTGGTATTTTAGTTTAATTTCCTAATTATTTATATATCTTTACAGATAAATATTATCTTTGTGATGCCGCTTATGCACACATACGAGGATTTATGGCTCCATATCGTAATGTAAGGTATTGGCTTGGAGATTTTCGTCGACATCGGGCATTGACCAACAAAGAAAAATTTAACCATGCACATGCAAAACTACGAAACGTTATTGAGCGTTCGTTTGGTGTTTTGAAAGCACGGTTCCCTATATTGAAGAGGATGGCACCATTTCCGTTGGTTACACAAAGGAACATTACCGTTGCATGTTTCGCGTTGCATAATTTTATAAGGAAAGAGGGTCTTAGCGATGATTTTTTTACACAATACGATCAACCCAATGTGTCCTTTGAAAATTGTGATATGCACGTTGATGCTGAAGAGAATGATGTTGAAGAACATGGTACCGCATCCGATCGAGAATATATGAGTCAATTAAGAGATGAAATTGCTGAGCAGATAATGCAGAATGTCGAATAAATGATTTATAAATGTAATCGTATGGTTTTATAAATATTATTGTAGTGTTGTATGACTTTTATTTACATTTTAATGTATTTCAATGACTATTATTTATATATTAATGTATTAGTTGTTTTTAGAGTTTAAAAAATTAATTTAGTTTAATTACAGAATATTTCAGCATTCTGCAGATGTTAAAAACACACAGTCTTTTCCTTGCAGACTGCAGACATTTGGTCCACCTCTTCTGCTGCAGATGTCTGCAGATGTGGTTCGCAGACTGCAGACGTTTTCCTGCAGAAAAAACAAACAGCACCTTAGTGTCACAAGCAAGTACAGTTAAACTGTTATTATCCAAAACTGAATCCCCAGTACTCTCAAATGAAACTGAACAAGTATCTCCTGTCACTGATCATCAACAACAACAACAACCTCATCAAGAACTTGTAGATCAAGCCATTGAGCCCAGTTCAAGCTCAGCAAGTGTAGACCCGAAAGAAGTTAAAGATGATGAGATTGATGCTCAACATCAGGAAGAAGAAGAAGAAGCAAACTATGTTGATATAATTGCCTACAATGAAGATGATATAAGTGATAATGATATTCCTGTCAGCAAGAGTTATCTGGTTGCTGAGTATAACAAGCTAGTGCTGAAATCAAACAAAAGAAAGCAATGAATACAGGAGCTGAAGGGAGTGATAAGAGAAAAGGATGAAGAGTTGATGAAACAAGAAGCTAGAATAAAAAGGCTGAGAGAAGATGTTCAATGCAACAAGGAAGTCATTGATGCTCTACTTGATAAGGAGTCTGAGCTTAAAGAGTCAGCAGAAACTGAAAAGGAAGAAAAAGAAAGGATGATGATGGAGCTTGAACAAGCAAATAACACTATGTCTGCTCAGTCAAATGTGATAAAAAGAAAAGAAGAAGAGATTGAGTGTCACACCCCGACCGACGACGGAATCATCCGCCCATTTTGGAAAATAGAAACCCAAACCCGAATTCGTTTGGGTCAATTTTTAGAAAATCAAATACATTAGTTAGAAATTTAATTTATTTTAATCCTTCAAAAAACAATAATAATACTATTTATTCAACTTCCATTTATTATGTCAATATATGGTATATTAGTCTTCATTTGAGTTATAAAAATATTCTAAGTCTTTGGCATAGCCATCATTTAGAAAAATAATCTTGTGGAATAACCGTATGCGGCGGCATAGCCGTCCATATGCAAACGGGATTCTTTGTTTATGTTAGTGTGTTGTTAGCTTGATTTAGGAATATAGTGATTGTTATAAGATTAGTGATTATTAAATGTTAATGATCAAATGATAATGATTAAAATAAAAAGAGATTGGTAGAAGAAAGAATAATAGTAAGAACATAAAGTCATGAGAACAATTGGATGTTAGGATGATTAAAATGTATAATATAAAAGCAATAAAAGATTACCTTAGTATTAAGCACTCTTGAAATTTCTTGTAAAATAAATTCTTCAAAATGATCATAACCAATGGATGAAAGAAATATATGAGAGTGAGATTTTTAGAGAATGAGCAAATGAAAAGTGAGGCCTAAGGCTTGCTTTTATAGTTGAGGTTAGGAGTAGGTTATGAATGGTGTTAATGGTGAGTTATAAGTCTTTTAAAAGGGGGTTATGATTGGAATTTAAAATAAATATAAAATTAAATAATTTAAATAAATAAAAGAATAATTGCAATTTAAACTTTAAATTTATTAAAACTTTAACTGTAATTTAACAACTTCTTTTTTTTATTAAATCTTTATAGCCTTTATAAATATAAATAAGAAGTTGTAATTTGATTATTTATTTTAATTGGAATATTTAAAAGTAATATAAATATTAATAACATTTTATAGACCTTACATATTTGTAAAAAATAATGATCTTGTATTTTAATCTTTTATTTTTGTTTTATAATTAAAACTCATAAATGACAAATAAACTTCATGAATTTATGAGTTTTAATTATAAAACAAAAATAAAGGATTAAAATACAAGAACATTATTTCTACAAATATGTAAGGTCTATAATATTAAATATATTTAATATTTATATTTTTACTATTCTAATTAAATAAATAATCAAATTACAACTTCTTATTTATATTTATAAAGGCTATAAAGATTTAATAAAAAAAGAAGTTGTTAAATTATAGTTAAAGTTTTAATAAATTTAAAGTTTAAATTGCAATTATTCTTTTATTTATTAAATTTTAATTTTATATTTATTTTAAATTCCAATCATAACCCCCTTTTAAAAGACTTATAACTCATCATCACACATTCATAACCTACTCCTAACCTCAACCTCATAAAAGAAAATTATAAAATTTTACATTTGACTTGTTCAAAGTCTCCCCCGGATAACTTTTGTTCAGAACCCATTTATGAAATGATCCGTAAATAGGTTAAAAAGCACAAGACAGAAGATGCTGAAATATGCACTTATCTTGTGAAGGCTATTGTGGCGTCGTCCGATTGAGTTTGAAAAAGTATAAACTGTCGTTGAAAAGGTCAATCATGAAATTAACATTGGAGTCTAAGTTTACTCAAATTAGTTTGTTATGATCAAGTTATGGTCGGTGATTGAAGTAAGATTATATTCTGCAGAACTGTAGTAAGGCACTTATGTGCACTTTTAAAATCGTAAAAGCATGAAACGGGTTAGATCAATTTATTATGTCAGTATGGTATATTAGTCTTCATTTGAGTTATAAAAATTTTCTAAGTCTTTGGACAGCCATCCATTAGAAAAATAATCTTGTGGAACTTGCCGAATGTCGGCGGCATTAGCCGATCCTTTGCAAAAGGAGTAAATTCTTTGTTTTAGCATGGTAGGTGTTTTAGGTTGATTTAGGAATATTAGTGATTGTTTATAACATATTAGGATTATTATAAAAGTAATAATGATAAAATTGAATATTGCAATTCAAAGAATGTTGTTAAAAAGAGTTTATGGTTGATATAGAGATTAAAGTATAGTAAGCACATAAGTCATGCCATTGGATGTTAGGATGATTAAAATGTATATATATAAAAGCAATAAAATTACCTTAGTATTAAGCACTCTTGAAATTCTTGTAAATAAAATTCTTTAAACTGATATATCATAACAATGGATGAAAGAAATATATGAGAGTGAGATTTTTAGAGAATGAGCAAATGAAAAGTGAGGCCTAAGTCTTGCTTTTATAGTTGAGGTTAGGAGTAGGTTATGAATGGTGTGAATGGTGAGTTATAAGTCTTTTAAAGGGGGGGTTATGATTGGAATTAAAATAAAAATATAAAATTAAATAATTTAAATAAATAAAAGAATAATTGCAATTTAAACTTTAATTTATTAAAACTTTAACTGTATTTAACAACTTCTTTTTTTATTAAATCTTTATAGCCTTTATAAATATAAATAAGAAGTTGTATTTTGATTATTTATTTTAATTGGAATATTTAAAAGTAATATAAATATTAATAACATTTTATAGACCTTACATATTTGTAAAAAGAATGATCTTGTATTTTAATCCTTATTTTTGTTTTATATTAAAACTCATAAATGACAAAATAAACTTCATGAATTTATAAAATTTCATTCTATAAATCATGAATTTACCATAAATTGATTTAATAAATGGAAGTTGAATAAATAGTATTATTATTGTTTTTTGAAGGATTAAATAAAAAATTAAATTTCTAACTAATGTATTTGATTTTCTAAAAACTGACCCAAACGAATTCGGGTTTGGGTTTCTATTTTCCAAAATGGACGGATGTTACAGTCTCCCATACTTTAAGAAATTTCGTCCCGAAATTTAATCACAAATAGACTAATTTCAAGGATACGAGGAGACTTGGATTTCATGTCACGTTTGCAAGTGATGCTTGGAACATTTAAATTCAATGAGTTTAAGTATGATGTGTTGATATGCTTAAGTTTGTTAAGTTTCATAGTTTTATGTGTCCCTTGACAAAGGGTACAAGATTATTAATTTAGAGTTTTTAGTTGATAAACGTTTGTAGTTTAAATGTTTCAAGATAATTAGGAAGGTTTTGTCACGAGGGAAGCACTAAGTATTGGTGTGCCACGAGACTCGGAGATAAGTTCAGGATGTTTTTGGATGGAATATGGAATTCATAAAAGCTTCTCAAGCAAATAACTTTAACGGGGTTCTTAGATGATCGATTCTTACTTACTTATGACATTGAGGTTTTCAAAGTTTCATTAGTTTAACGTTGATACGAGAATCGTTTTTTTTTTGTTAAGATTAAAGATTCAATTTAGAATGAGAGCATCGTTGTAATAGGTTTTCAGGGTAAGTGCGGTTTTGAGGGGAAGACGTTTTAGAAAGATTATTAAGGGTCGTAAAGAGATTTGGGATAATGAGTTTAAGATTCAAGGGAACAAAAATCAATGAAGAAACGAGTCAAAATAACAAGATGTTTTGAGTGTAACGTTCGGTTTACAAACCAAAAACATTACGTTGACTTATCAAAGTATTAGGTCAACTACAACCTTAATGAAGACATGCGTACCTATAAGCGAACACTCACCCCAAGGGTTCCCAGGTAAGGTAAACGGATCCATCGGTTGATTTGGATTTATATGAATACCTTGCCTAGACAGAACACCTCGAGATACAGGCATCCCACTCTTCCAGCATTACATGTTTCAAGTTGTAGGACACAGACTTTGAAGAGAGTTGAAAACCACGAATAACGATTCAAAAGCACATTTTGAAAACCATTTGATTCAGGCATATAATGTCATAGAATATGATTTAAGATTTGGGTGCATTGATAAGATTCAAGGTATAAGCATAAACACATAAGGCATATAATCATATAATCAAGTATAAACACATAAGGCACATAAAATCATATCTAAGCATATAAAATACATGAGAGGACTCATGTGTAAAGGTACTTAGTTATAGTTGTAAGGCCCCGTTCCCGGGACGCTTACAGTTGGCCATTCATCGCACATAAAACGTATAATTACATTTCATTAAGAAAACATCGCAGCGGAAACATTCAAAAATGACATCACGTTTCATTATAATTACTTTTGCCAAATAATACATCATTATCCGGTTACAAAATTTATGTTTTGCATTACATCACAAAAGCTATATAATTGGATGCCATCCCAAAAGAGCTGAGTAGCTTCGTCGAGCCATCCTCAGCAATCATTTACCTGCCAACTGGAAAATGCAATAAAAGTCAGCGTTGCTGAGTGAGTTCTAGTTTTAATAATAAAACATACTTTACTTTCATTAAAAACCATTCCTTTATCATGCGATCATACAACATACGTATACACAGATAATTTCATTATTATCTTTCATCTCATTCATTATCTTTCATTCTTTTCGTTCATTCTGTCTTCCGAGTCTTTTGCGACAACATGGTCGCTCACCTCAATGGCAATCTCAATGATTGCTCGCTATCCGAGTCTTTTGCACCCCTAAGGTTGCTCACCCCAATTGCCCATCACGATAGCAAGCTATCCGAGTCTTTTGCAACAACAAGGTTGCTCACCCCAAGGCAACGTCACGATAGCACTTTACTCGAGTCTTTTGCAACGACGAGGTTGCTCACCTCATAGGCAATCTAAATGATTGCACTTCATCCGAGTCTTTTGCAACACAAAGTCGCTCACCCCAATATATATGCTTGCAAGCCTTTCTTTCGTTCATTCATCATTCATTAATGCATGCATTCTTACTTCATGTTCCTCTTTCTTTATCTTTCGCTTTACATTACATAATACTTCATTCATTCATTCATTCATTAGCATGACATGCAAAGCCACAAGAAAGATAAGCATACATCATAATAGGGAACTTTCATACACATTCATCATCATCATACAGGGCAACATCATACATACATAACATGGATAAACATGCAACATCATCATCATCATGCCCTACATGTTCTCTAAGGCCATAATCATTCTCTTACATGCTCTTACGGGTTACCTTACGTCAACACTTACATCTGCACCTTTCCCCGAAGGCCAGAAGTCAAACTACACATTCCTTCGAGTGCAACAGCCCTATTCGGGCGTATGGACACTCTTCAGTCACATGGCCTCCATGCGACTGAACATCATGCGACTGGACTCATGCGGATGAACATCTATGCGAATGAACACCCAATCGTGCGTATGGACCTTGTGTGAATGGATTACTGCGAATGGGCACCTATGCGACTAACCTCATGCGAATGGACTCATGCGACTAAACATCTATGCGACTGAACCCTCAGTCGCACAACCCTCATGCGACTGGACTCCCAGTCGTGCGACTGAGTCCCAATCGTGCGAATGACCTTCAATCGCCCTCATTCGGCCGTATGGCCTTCATTCGGTCGCCTAGCCCTAGCTGATGCAGAATGGAGTTCATCCCGAACCCAATCTGCCATTTTCGGCCTCCAAGCTCATCCAAACCCATTCTAAGCCTAAATCAACCCTCCTGGACCTTAGGAATGCATACCTTAACACCATACAAGCACACCCAAGCCCGAAATCATACTCTAAACACATCATACACATCACACCCAAATGGGTCAAACACACACACACCTAAAAACGGGTTTTGCACACTTTCCAGCCCCAAAATCGGTTGAAAACAAGTAAAAGTGGGGTCCTAGAACTCACACAATCGAGCACAAAGACAAGAGCTTCGATTTGGCTTGCTACTCGACGGATTTGGACACTCGGAATCACCCGAAACACCACTTTTTCTCCTTTTTCTCCTCTTTCTCTCTTCTCTTCTCTAAGGTGGCTGAAATGTGTGAAGTGTGGGGAGAGTGGGCTGCCCTCTCCCTACACATATCACCACATTACACGACTTTTCTTCGTTGGCGAGTTTGGTCCCTCGACTTTGGACTTTATTTCTTTTCTTTCTTCGCCGGCTTCAAAATAATAAATTTTCGGGTGTTACAAGTCCACCCCCCTTAAATAGGTTTCGTCCCCGAAACCTGTCATTCCTCGAACAAACGTGGATAATGCTGTCTCATTTCTTCCTCAGTTTCCCACGTTGACTCGGATCCCTTCCTGTGCTTCCACTGTACACGCACTAGAGGAACCACTTTATTCCTTAGCCTTTTCTCCTTGCGATCGATGATTGCCACTGGTTGCTCCACATAATTGAGCCGTTCATCTACTTCGATATCCTCCAATGGAACAATCATATCTTCATCTGCTAAGCACTTCCTTAGATGAGATACATGGAATGTCGGGTGAATTCCACTTAACTCATCTGGCAACTCCAGTCTATAGGCCACCTCTCCTACTCGAGCAATAATTCGGAAAGGGCCTATATATCTTGGGCTCAACTTGCCCCGCTTTCGGAAGCGAATGATACCCTTCCAAGGTGAGACCTTCAACATAACTCGGTCACCCACCTGGAACTCAATCGGCCTGCGCCTTTTATCAGCATACGACTTCTGTCTGTCTTGGCTGCCTTCATGAAGGCTTTAATCTTCTCAAGCTTCTCAGTCATAGCCTCGATTACCTCGACGCTTCCCAATTCCTTCTGACCAATATCACCCCAACAAACGGGCGTTCTACATCTCCTACCGTATAGCATCTCATATGGAGGCACACCAATGCTGGCATGATAACTGTTGTTGTATGAGAATTCGGCTAACGGTAGGTGGTCATCCCAACTTCCACCAAAATCAATCACACATGCCCGAAGCATGTCTTCCAGTGTCTGAATGGTCCTTTCTGACTGACCATCAGTCTGGGGATGATAAGCCGTGCTGATATGTAACCTCGTCCCCATAGCGTCGTGGAACTTCTTCCAGAATTTAGATGTAAACCGGGTGTCGCGATCCGACACGATAGACACTGGCACACCATGACGAGTCACAATCTCCTTGATGAACAGATCAGCCAACCTTTCAGATGAATATGTCTCGCGGATCGGTAGGAAGTGAGCACTCTTCGTCAAACGATCAACTATCACCCATATGGCATCATACCCTTTCGGGGTACGCGGCAGCTTGGTAATGAAATCCATGGTGATGTGCTCCCACTTCCATTCCGGTATATCCAAAGGTTGTATCTTCCATACGGCTTTTGGTGCTCGGCCTTCACCTGTAAGCAAGTAAGGCACTTACTCACATACTCCACCACATCGCGCTTCATACCCGGCCACCAATAATCTTTCTTCATATCATGGTACATCTTCGTGGCACCAGGATGAATGGAGTACCGAGTCTTGTGAGCTTCATCCATAATCTTCACCCGTAGATCCCCAAAACGAGGAATCCACACACGATCGAATCGGGTCCTAACACCGAGTGTGTTTTCACCCAATTCCCCAACCAGACCTCTCATTCTTTCAGAGTTAAGATGATCTTCTTTCAATGCCTCATCTTGAAACTCTTTAACCTGCTTCATCACATCGGAGGTCATGATCAACTGATAGGCTTTCACCCGAATCGGCTCGGGCCTCTCCTTCCGGCTAAGGGCATCAGCCACCACGTTGGCCTTGCCCGGATGGTAGTGGATCTCACAATCATAATCCTTTATAAGTTCCAACCACCGCCTCTGCCTCATGTTTAAATCCTTCTGCTCGAAGAAGTACTTCAGACTCTTGTGGTCAGTGAATATGGTGCATTTCGTCCCGTAGAGGTAGTGCCTCCAAATCTTTAATGCAAAGACCACGGCTGCCAGCTCCAAGTCATGAGTAGGATAATTGACCTCATGAACCTTCAACTGTCGGGATGCATACGCTATGACCTTTCCTCTCTGCATTAACACGCACCCTAACCCCGAGTAAGAAGCATCGGAATAAACCACCAGATCTTCACTTCCATCGGGTAATGACAGGACAGGAGCTTGAGTCAATCTCGCCTTCAATTCTTCAAACGCCTTCTCTTGAGCTTGACCCCATACGAACTTCACATCTTTTCGGGTCAACTTAGTCAGTGGAGAAGCAATCTTGGAGAAGTCTTGGATAAATCTTCTGTAGTAGCCCGCCAAACCCAAGAAACTGCGAATCTCGGATGGCGTCTTTGGTGACTTCCATTGCATAACCGCCTCCACTTTCGCCGGGTCCACCATTATCCCGTCGGGGTTCACCACGTGACCCAAGAACTGAACTTCGCGCAACCAGAACGCGCACTTGGAGAATTTTGCATACAACTTCTCCCTTCTCAACGTCTCTAGAACCTCCCGAATGTGACCGGCATGCTCTGCTTCGCTCCTCGAGTAAATCAGGATATCATCAATAAACACAATCACTGATTTATCCAACATAGGCCGACACACAGGTTCATCAAATCCATAAAAGCAGCTGGCGCGTTGGTCAAGCCAAAGGACATGACAAGAAACTCGTAGTGACCGTAGCGCGTACGGAAAGCTGTTTTAGGAATGTCTTGCTCCGTCACCTTCAACTGATGGTAACCAGATCGAAGATCTATCCTTGAAAACCAACTGGCACCCTGAAGCTGATCGAACAAATCATCTATCCTCGGTAAGGGGTATCGGTTCTTCACTGTCAACTTGTTTAGCTCGCGATAGTCGATGCACATCCTCATACTACCGTCCTTCTTCTTTACAAACAGGACCGGAGCACCCCAAGGAGAGATACTCGGTCTAATGAACCCCTTATCGAGCAACTCCTGCAACTGCTCCATCAACTCTTTCATCTCGGTCGGAGCCAACCGATACGGTGCCTTGGCAACAGGTTGGGCACCCGGTATCAGATCAATCTGAAACTCGATCTCTCTGTCAGGTGGCACTCCTGATAAGTCTTCTGGAAACACATCTGGAAAGTCACACACAACCGGTACATCAGCTAGTTGTGGTGTTGGCGTATCCACATCCTTCACATAGGCCAAGTAGGCACTACATCCACGCCTCATACACTTTCCCGCTACTGCCATCGAGATCACTTTCGGAATCGTAGTAACCCGATCACCATAAACCATCACTGAACTACCGTCAGGCGCCAACAACTGAATCATCTTCTTGCGACACACAATGTTCGCCTCGAAGTCCGCTAACCAATCCATCCCAAGAACCAAGTCAAAACCACCTAAGGTCATCACAAACGGTCTAACAGGAAACTTATGACCCTCGAGCTCCACATTGCAATTCTCTATCATCTCAGAAATCCTGGTAGACTTACCTATGGCAGTTTCTACATCGAAGGGCGCATCAATACATCTACTACTACCAGGCAGCTTAGCACAGAAAGCAGCAGAAATAAAACTTTTACTTGCACCAGAATCAAATAACACAGAAGCTAAAGTTTGGTTCACCAGAAACGTACCGGACACGACGTCAGGGTCCGTTCTAGCTTCCTCCTGTGTCATGGTGAATGCCCTGGCGCTCGCCCTCAGTCCATCACCTCCCGTCCTCTTTGCCCCTGAACTCTCAGCCCTCGGCTTCTTACAATCTTTGAGCACGTGACCCTCTTCGCCACAGTTAAAGCATCGGACCGCACGACAGTCCTTGGCCATGTGCCCCGCCTTTCCACACCTGAAGCACAAGTTCGACCCAAACCTGCACTCCCCGCTGTGCTCCCGTCCACATTTACCACACCTTCTCGACCCCGCACCTGACATAACCACACGGCGATCATCCACCCGTGCCTTCTTATTACCCATCGAGGCATTACCCCGACCAAATCTCTTCCCCTGCCAGCCTCGTTCACCACCGCTCTTCCTGCCACCATCAGTCACCATCACCGTCCTCTCATCATACAATCTTCCCGCCAAATCCACCGCCGACCTAAACGTGCTCGGCCGGGCGGCGATCATGTGCCTGCGAATATCCGCTGGCAAACCCTGTATATACCTCTTGATCTTTCGGGACAGAGGCGTCACCTGATCCGGCACCAGACGTGCCATCTCGTTGAACTTCGTGGTGTACTGTTGGTGTGTCATGGTTCCCGCCTCCAGTTGCAGAAACTCCCTTTCAACCTTATCCATTTCCCGATGAGGACAAAACTCCTCGATCACCATCTTCTTCAGTTCGGGCCACCTCATTCTCCCGATCGCCCGATTACCCTCCGCTTGGACAATGTTGTCCCACCAGCATAGTGCCGAGTCCACAAAGGAGTGGGTGGCAAACTTGACTTTCTGATCTTCTCGGCACTCGCTGATGTCGAGAACAGCCTCCATTTCTCTCACCCATCGGTGAGCAGCGGCAGCATTGCCATTACCATCAAAAGTTGGGGGCTTGCATCTCATGAACACCCGTAGTTACAGCCTCGTGCCACCTCTCGCACGGGCTCCTCTTCCTCTTCCTCCTCATTATCGGAGAAGATCGTTTCAGGCTCCGGTTGCTCCCCCGAGGCCCGGTTTCTCTCCTTGCGTTCCCCTCCTTCACAGCTTTGATGACTTCGGTCACCACAGACGGTAAGATTGTCTGCATGACCTGATGTACTTCCTCAACAACAGCCTCCTTTACCGAGGCCCTCAGATTCGCACTCTCATCCCCAGCTTCTGGATGAGGGGTCTCAGGTTCTGCAGGAACCTCTTTCTCAGCTCTAGGCCTTCCTCTCTTAGGGCGTGGTTCAGCAACAGGGCCATCACGGCCTCCACCCCTAGAAGCTCTAGAATATCTACCACCAGCCATTCGCTATCACACTGAAAGATTCAAACACCAACACGGTCATTCAAGGAAACAACTCAGTTTATGTCAAGTATAGTAAGTCCCTAATTACAGTGGCCAGTTGTGATTAGCCACTTACTGTACTCTTCATACCCCAAGTATTACCTGTCCTGACTACATCAGTATTCAAATCTACATACAACACATAACATATACCATGCGCACATAAACCGGTTAACTTTAAGAAAATACCTGATGGCACGCAGCTACTCAGTTTGGCATCCCATTCCCTTTCCGTCCCATTCTCAGTTTAAGTTAAGGTTTATTTTGAAAGTTTACCCATTTCACTTAAACTTTGGCTCTGATACCAACTTGTAAGGCCCCGTTCCCGGGACGCTTACAATTGGCCATTCATCGCACATAAAACGTATAATTACATTTCATTAAGAAAACATCGCAGCGGAAACATTCAAAAATGACATCACGTTTCATTATAATTACTTTTGCCAAATAATACATCATTATCCGGTTACAAAATTTATGTTTGCATTACATCACAAAAGCTATATAATTGGATGCCATCCCAAAAGAGCTGAGTAGCTTCGTCGAGCCATCCTCAGCAATCATTTACCTGCCAACTGGAAAATGCAATAAAAGTCAGCGTTGCTGAGTGAGTTCTAGTTTTAATAATAAAACATACTTTACTTTCATTAAAAACCATTCCTTTATCATGCGATCATGCAACATACGTATACACAGATAATTTCATTATTATCTTTCATCTCATTCATTATCTTTCATTCTTTTCGTTCATTCTGTCTTCCGAGTCTTTTGCGACAACATGGTCGCTCACCTCAATGGCAATCTCAATGATTGCTCGCTATCCGAGTCTTTTGCACCCCTAAGGTTGCTCACCCCAATTGCCCATCACGATAGCAAGCTATCCGAGTCTTTTGCAACAACAAGGTTGCTCACCCCAAGGCAACGTCACGATAGCACTTTACTCGAGTCTTTTGCAACGACGAGGTTGCTCACCTCATAGGCAATCTAAATGATTGCACTTCATCCGAGTCTTTTGCAACACAAAGTCGCTCACCCCAATATATATGCTTGCAAGCCTTTCTTTCGTTCATTCATCATTCATTAATGCATGCATTCTTACTTCATGTTCCTCTTTCTTTATCTTTCGCTTTACATTACATAATACTTCATTCATTCATTCATTCATTAGCATGACATGCAAAGCCACAAGAAAGATAAGCATACATCATAATAGGGAACTTTCATACACATTCATCATCATCATACAGGGCAACATCATACATACATAACATGGATAAACATGCAACATCATCATCATCATGCCCTACATGTTCTCTAAGGCCATAATCATTCTCTTACATGCTCTTACGGGTTACCTTACGTCAACACTTACATCTGCACCTTTCCCCGAAGGCCAGAAGTCAAACTACACATTCCTTCGAGTGCAACAGCCCTATTCGGGCGTATGGACACTCTTCAGTCACATGGCCTCCATGCGACTGAACATCATGCGACTGGACTCATGCGGATGAACATCTATGCGAATGAACACCCAATCGTGCGTATGGACCTTGTGTGAATAGGATTACTGCGAATGGGCACCTATGCGACTAACCTCATGCGAATGGACTCATGCGACTAAACATCTATGCGACTGAACCCTCAGTCGCACAACCCTCATGCGACTGGACTCCCAGTCGTGCGACTGAGTCCCAATCGTGCGAATGACCTTCAATCGCCCTCATTCGGCCGTATGGCCTTCATTCGGTCGCCTAGCCCTAGCTGATGCAGAATGGAGTTCATCCCGAACCCAATCTGCCATTTTCGGCCTCCAAGCTCATCCAAACCCATTCTAAGCCTAAATCAACCCTCTTGGACCTTAGGAATGCATACCTTAACACCATACAAGCACACCCAAGCCCGAAATCATACTCTAAACACATCATACACATCACACCCAAATGGGTCAAACACACACACACCTAAAAACGGGTTTTGCACACTTTCCAGCCCCAAAATCGGTTGAAAACAAGTAAAAGTGGGGTCCTAGAACTCACACAATCGAGCACAAAGACAAGAGCTTCGATTTGGCTTGCTACTCGACGGATTTGGACACTCGGATCACCCGAAACACCACTTTTTCTCCTTTTTCTCCTCTTTCTCTCTTCTCTTCTCTAAGGTGGCTGAAATGTGTGAAGTGTGGGGAGAGTGGGCTGCCCTCTCCCTACACATATCACCACATTACACGACTTTTCTTCGTTGGCGAGTTTGGTCCCTCGACTTTGGACTTTATTTCTTTTCTTTCTTCGCCGGCTTCAAAATAATAAATTTCCGGGTGTTACAATAGTCTAGGTCATTCCATTTCTAATAACCTAAATCCCTATAATCATGGCTCTGATACCAATCTGTCACACCCCGACCGACGACGGAATCATCGGGGCGGACGAATGGGAGACGATTGCTCATAGCACATGGAACTAATTAAGTTGAAATAATATTAAATGTCATTATTCATTAAACATTACAAGACAAATAAAACAATAACATAACAATCAAGATACAACCAATAACATAAGTCTTTCAATTAGTCTAGGTCCAAGTCCTATATGGGCACAAGAACATCTTCAAGTAGGAAACCTGAAACATGTTAAAAATAAAGGGACAACTATAAAGTTGGTGAGATTTCCATAGTTTTCAGTACATAAGTATATAAAAGATGACAATTCATGTTGTAAGTTAGAGAACCAAGTAACTAGGGATGTAAGACAGAATGCACAATCAAACCTTGACAAAGTTTTACAAGACTCAAACGTTTACAAGTATATACGATTAGCTAAGTGTACTTGGATCAACCAAGCAGGCTTGTCAGGCCCATAGATCTATGACGTCGCCAGGCTAGCAATAGTTAATGATTGTACATATATTCGACATTACATGGTAGCTACAAGGTTCAACTAACCACAACACACAAGTAAATTGCCATAAGTTTACAAGAATCAAACGTTTACAAGTGCAATGATTATAAAGTAACATGTTTCACCCCAAAGTGTGAAAATATGAAAAAAGGGTATAGAAATACTCACAATAATAGTGATGGTTGTAGAGTACATAAGAAAGCTTGAATGTTCAAGAGTCCAAAGTGATGTCCTAAATGATAAAAAGAAACAATAACTTGAGGTCGGAATTCATTACAAGAAGTTAGGACGCTTAGGAATGCCAATAAGCGAAAGGTAGATTGAAAAACGATTATTGTACCAATTTTAGATTTTGGACAGAATGTTTGGTATCTGTTTAAACAAGTTTTTAAAATAGTAATCTGTTTCATAAAATTATAAAATTAAATAATTTAAATAAATAAAAGAATAATTGCAATTTAAACTTTAAATTTATTAAAACTTTAACTGTAATTTAACAACTTCTTTTTTTTTATTAAATCTTTATAGCCTTTATAAATATAAATAAGAAGTTGTAATTTGATTATTTATTTTAATTGGAATATTTAAAAGTAATATAAATATTAATAACATTTTATAGACCTTACATATTTGTAAAAATAATGATCTTGTATTTTAATCCTTTATTTTTGTTTTATAATTAAAACTCATAAATGACAAATAAACTTCATGAATTTATAAAATTTCATTCTATAAATCATGAATTTACCATAAATTGATTTAATAAATGGAAGTTGAATAAATAGTATTGTTATTGTTTTTTGAAGGATTAAAATAAATTAAATTTCTAACTAATGTATTTGATTTTCTAAAAATTGACCCAAACGAATTCGGGTTTGGGTTTCTATTTTCCAAAATGGGCGGATGTTACATTGAGCAGCTCAAAATGAAGATCTGTACATTAGAGTCTAATGCTGATGTTTCAACTGTTCAAACAAAATAATCTACTGAGGCATCAAAAGAGCTAATTCTGTACTCAAGGAAGAGAAAGTATCTTGGTACTGCAGAGAAGAAGATTACTATTGATGAAAATTCTTCCAAGAAACAAAAGCTCACATCTCCTGAACACACACCTTTAGTAGATTTATCTACTGTGAAGTCTATCTCTCATCAGGATGATGACAATGATGAAGAGTGGAAAGAACTGATCAATGAAGACTCTCCACCAGATCAGGAAGTCTCAAAGGCTGATGATCTTTTGACTACAAAAGACATATTAGAAAAGAGGCCTGAATCAACCATGTTCATGACACTCATAAATCATGGTTTCCCTGTGACATAGTTGAAAGGCTAAACATGACTGAGATGAAGAATCTGTTGAAAGAATTTGAGCTTGCATGCTTTATGATTCCAAATTGTGACTATGAAGCTGTTAGCACCTTTCAATCCATCCAGAAGACAAAGAAGAAGTTGGTACATTGTGACACAGCTAAGCTGAGCAAATACAACATGACTTGCTGGTTACAAGGCCATAACTACAAGGCCATAACTACAAACCACATGAGCTTAAGGGAAGGTCAGTAGGAGAACTTAGAAGGATGATGGAGCATGTGATGAAAGTTGAGCTGGATACTGGTGTAAAATTCAGAACTGAAGCTCCACATCCATCCCATGAGCAACAAAGCAAACTTCCTGCTGAACCTATAACTGTTGAATCTAAAGATCAACACAAAGGAAAGGACAAATTGATCAGGGAGCCAAGAGAAGTAATACCAGACAAAGTATGGCCACTTGGGACTACAGTGAGGGAGATAACTGAACAGAAGTCCACTCTCATACAACTAATAGACCACCTCACAACTCCCAGTTCTATGGATGAGAACAGGATCATGGCCTGGAAATATGATTCAGACTGGGATTGTGTTATTATTAAAAGAACATCTGGAAGAGTTGAATACTTCCATGATTTATTTTCAGTGGTGAGTCTGCCAGAGAATGACATCAAAGATCTTCAAAGCCTGATCATCTGTAATTATCCAATTCACCTTAGAGGAAGAGACTTCTCAACTCTAGTGGGAAAGCTCAAGACTAAATTTAAAGATGATGTCCTCATTAAGCTAAAAGAGAAGATGTAAAGCATCAGAAGAGAATCAAATGACTCAAAAGATACAAGTCCAATGCCTCAGAATATGTAGATGATGAATTCTTGAAGAGGGTTGGCTACAAAAGTAGAAATAAAGCAGTAATCAAATGCATTGAAGGGACTCAATTCACATACCCTATAACTGAATGGGTTATGTTGAGAAAACAAAGGAGTTGGTCCTGTTAAGAAATGCTGAAAACAAGAAAGCTGACAGGATCAGGATTTTTGATCCTGTGGAAATCAAATTACTTCACCCCAGCTACACCTCGTACCTCAATGACAAATTCTTTTCCAAGCTGGCTGATGAAAAAGCATAAAATGATTTGTTCCTGCATGTCCATGTGATCCAAGTGATTGACAAATTACATGCCAAAGCCTACAAAAGAAGAAGATTCAATGCTGGACTTCTAAAGGGAACAACTTTTGATGATGTCACAGAACTTAGAATTTAAGAGCAAGATGAGCTAGAAGCGGTGAATAACAACAATGCGTTAGACACACTCACTACGGAGGAAGATGTTCTGGGGATAAGTTTTGAGACACTGAAGAAGTTCAGCAAGATGAAGATCAACTACAAGTATGATGATCAGAAGACTGCTGTGTCTTACTTCTACAATAAGATCATTACCAGAGTCAAGGAACTTTCAGTTTTAAAGAACTAACTGCAAGTATCTAAGCCTAAGGGGGAGTATTGTTAGGTCTAGGATCAGTAGATCTAGTTTATTATGTATAGGCTGAGTACTTGAATTATTATCTGTAATGAATGGTTCTAATTCATTATTGTGTATGTATTAAATATATAGGTTAACCCATTTATGTGTGTGTTGATTTATGTATGGTTGCAGGTACAAACATTATACTTGGTCAATTTATGAAATTGACCAAGTGTAAGAAACATCTACGGATGAACATTTTGTTCTTCCGTAGATATATTTCTTACAAGTAACTTTACATTCGAAGATCCTCTGCGGATGAACAACCAGAAGTGAAGAACAAGTTTCCTTCGGAAGAACAAGACTTCTACGGAAGAACAAATCATCTACGGAAGAACAAATTCCTACTGAAGACACTATTCCTGCGGAGTCCAAACACTTGTATAATACAAGTGTTACAAGTCAACAAGTCAACAAGGCAGTTATACGAATCCCGAGAAATCCGATAATTCCTTAACTGAAACAAATCAAATCCCAAGAGATCCGGTGTTCCCTACAACTGAAACATCATTGTCTATATATATGGATCCTAGGTTTTGATTCAAGTACGTTTTTTGTAGACGATTGATTGATCGGCAACAACAATAGCAATACGACAATCACTTCAAAGTCTCTCAATCAAACCCTAGCAGCCGTCACATCATAACATACTTTGATATCATTCATTCATTATATTTGTAATCATTAACATGTTCTAATGAAATACTTATTATTCATTAATTGTGTTTTGTTGAGTGTGTTCTTGAACATTTATTGATATTTAAATTTTTACAAACAATTAAACCAAATCAACGTTGATTCCACAAACGTTGACTTGCCATCAACCGACACTGATAATACCTGTTTGCGATCCTTGGATTCACAGGTGGTTATTTTCAAAATTAAAAAAAACATTGTTCCAAATTTGCCCTTATGTCATTAATATACTCTACTTAAATTTTGGATTATTTACTAAAATACCACTATGTATATCAACCATTAATCATGTAGATCAATGGTTTAGATTTGGTTTTCATAGTTTCTTAGTAAGTCATGGTTTTCTTAAGAACCACACCTATCTATATATATACATATATATATATATATATATATATATATATATATATGTGTGTGTGTGTGTGTGTGTGTGTGCACAAAACAACTACCAGCCACTACCAGCCCAGCTCCCCCCACTGCTAGCCACCACCCGCAGCCCCCACCGCCAGTCCCCACCGCCAACTCCCACACCGGACCCCACACCCACCCACCTTCATCTACCTCAATTCCGACCACTACCACTACCATTCCGTCCACCACCCCTTCCTCCCTCCCAACCTTCACCATCGCCTGCCACCACCTTGTTCAGACAAATCCACAACCAAGCTCGGTTCCCCCATCTCCAATCGCAATCGTGGTGTCACAGTACCAAGCTCGGTTCCCCTACCTCCGGTAACACCACCTCTAATCACTCCAGTGAGTACTAACCAGATGTGTGCCCAACCAACATAATTTATGTCACAATCTTATTCTCAAAATCCTTAAAACCTAAAGTTATTTTCCAAAACCCTAAACCCCAAATCAAACATTACCTAAATGGGGATTCTTGATGTTAGGGCTTGTAGGCCAAGCTTTGAACGTAACAAAACGGACAGTTATGGTAATTTGGTGTACGATGTTGTTGATGGTGGTGGCGCGATGGTGGTTAATGGGTCATGATGCGATGATTATTGGTGAAATGGTGGTGGTGGCGGCAGTTGGTGCCGGTGACCGGCGGTGGCGGTGGCCAATGGTCATCCATCGATGGTAGAGGTGGCCCGTGGTCATCAATCGGTGGTGGCGGTGGTCTATGGCAGGTGGTCAAACGATGAAGACGGAGTTGGGTTGTTTCATTTTAGTATGTAAAAGATAAAGTGTACTTTAGTTTATATATACACAAACAATTCCTTTATATATATTAAATTACACAAACGGTCCAATTAATTGCAATAGTAGTCCTTGAAAAGTGAAAAGACCAAAATACTCTTAAACTTAATATAAAATCTAACGTCTGTTAGTGTAAATACTCAAACTTGTTACAATATTAAAAGTGTGTACCCAAACATGTTTTTTTTTTGCTTAGTACCCAAACTTGTTATTTTAGATAAACCATAGGGACCATTTATGTAATTAACTCTTTATTATATTATAAATATTTTGTAAACATAATAATATAAACATGTCAAAACTTATCAAAGCATGATTTAAAAAAACTAATAGGAAACGTGAAGTAGGGGCTTTTATACAATTATTAAAGTTTGGTGATTAATTTGGGAAAATCTAAAAAGATCATTGTGCCAACCGACATACTAAATTAATATTACATATAAGAGATAATTCATAAATGGTCCTCAATGTTTGATCATATTGCAAGTTTGGTCCCCAAGTTTTAGAAATTACAAATTTAGTCCAAACATTTGATAGATAGTTGTAAATTTAGTCTCTACCGTTAGTGTCAATTAGATTTGAACGATGTGGGGACTAAACTCTCAATATGATCAAACCACATGGACCATTTGTGAAACTTATATCTATATCAAAAATAATTAAAAATAATAATTCAGTAAAAGATTAAAAATCAAATAAAAATATTAAAAATAAATTAAATTTAAACAAAAGTTAAAAGATCACTTAATAAAAGTTAAAAACACTTTATTAAATATTATTAAAACAACATTTGACACGACTTGATCATATATACAATTTACATCAAAACTAATGCATTTTTCATTCTTGTTATTTAAAAATCCAAGCAAGTGATTTTTTTTTGCTTTCTTTTTCATATAAATTATTTTTAATTTTACTTTTAATCTTTCTATTTGATTTTTAATCATTTATTGGATTTTTTTAATATTATTTTATGATTTTGTTTAATTATAAATATTGGTTGCACAAATGGTCCTTTTGGTTTGAACATATTGCAAGTTTAGTCCCCACATCGTTAAAAACTAACTGACATTAACGGTGGGGCCTAAATTGGCAACTATTTACTAAATGTTTGGACTAAATTTACACTTTTTAAAATTTGAGGACCAAACTTGCAATATGGTCATACGTTAGGGATCATTTATGCACTTTTATGTATATATAATGTCCATTAAAATACGTTAGTATACTCCATTCAATATAGAGATTGAATAAACTTTTTCAGTTTGAAGGTTTGAATGTAGGATATAAAAATAATAAGTATTTATAACAATAATTTGTCTATTGGTTATTTAATTCTTATTTTTCTACATGTTCAAACAATATTTTCATCAATTTTCTTAAAAATAATGTATCTCAACATACATGTAAAGATACATGTTTTGTAAACTTTTTGGGTAAGGTAACTCCATGGTTTTAAAAAGCGGTCGAGGCGGACGCCTCGAGGCGCGCCTCGACGCGAAGCGGGCAAGAAACGCTTTTGAGGCGGCGCTTCAGTGGCAACTTTTAGTACGTACGCCTCAAGTACTGAGGCGGATAGTGGCGCGGGTGAGGCGGTGCGAACATCTGAGGCGTACGCTTGGGCGGGAACCAATTTAGAAAACAAAATTATAAATTAAAAATAACCGATCCTAACCTAAAATAGAAAATGGGGTCTGGAAACCCTAATTAGAGTTGCGAACCCCCATTGGTAGCAGCAGTCGAACTCGAGACTTCGCATCCCCATCGGTCGAGTAGCACCAGTCGAACTCGAGACTTCGCACGCCCTTCACACCCCCATCAGCAGCCGCGATTGAGGAGCAGCAGCCGACCGTCGGCAGTCGCGATTGAGGAGCAGCAGTCTTCATCGGTGAGTCGGCAGTTGTGATTGAGGAGTGCAGTCGCGATTAAGAGTGACAAGTGAGTTTATGTTGTTTGTATTTTGCAGTATTTTGCTTGAACACCATTAAAATTGCAGTATTTTGCAGTATTTTGCTTGAACACCATTAATCACTTAAAGCTATTGAATCGGTACCAGGTTCATACAGCTATGACTTAAAGTTTGAGGATAATTTGTATGGGTTTAGTTTAACATAGAAAGTATACTACCATAAATCTACTTGGATAACATAGAAATTAGTAGTTTAGTATTTTGTATACTACTTTAGAACTAGTGTGTTGTTAGTATCGGTTTAGTTTAAGGTTTATTAGTTTATGCACTAGAATGTAGATTTGTAAAGTGAAGTAGTGAACAAAACAAAAGGAATTTGATTTGTATGCTCTAAGATTCCAAGTGTACCCTTGTGTGATTTGTTAGTAGTTACTTACTTTAGAATTAAATGTATTTCAGTATTTTTGTATAATTTTGATCTTAAAAGATTGAAGATTGGTATCATTGTATGCTATTTTATAATTAGTGTATATTGGTTTAAGGTTTATACTTTATATACTACATTTGTGAATTGTGAATGTGTATATACTGAAATTTGTGTGTAGATTGTGATTGGTTTAAGTGTACTCATGTTGAACTTTTGTTTTTTTTATGTACATAGTTTTTTTTACGATGGCTGGTAAAGGTACTGCAAGGAAAGATCCGGCTTGGAAGTACGGGGAAGAAATTGAGGTACCTCCACAAGGTAGCAAAAAGGGTTATAAGTATCTAAAGTGCAAGTTTTGTAGTAAAGTTATTAAAGGAGGAGTGAAAAGAATGAAGGATCATCTTGCTGGCACACATAAAGATGTCATGCCTTGTGCCAATGTACCCCCTGAAGTACATGATGAAATGAAGCAATATTTGAAGCAGTTTCAGGATGCAAAGTTTGCTGCCCAACGAAACTTTGAAGAAAATGTAGGAAGTGGAGCATATTATAGCAGTGCAGGAAGTATTGATCCACGTGCTACCTCTAGGGGTGTTAGGGGGCCAATGGATCGGTTTGTGGCGGGTGCGAAAGATAGCGAAGAAGAATCAGTCCCGATCGAAAAAATGACACCATCGAGTGCAAAAGAGCATCGAAACAGAGTTTGTTTGGATATTGGAAGATTTTTTTTTGAGAATGGAATACCGTTTAACGTAGCAACTAGTCCATCTTTTACTAGTATGCTACGTTCAGTTGGGAACTTCGGCCGAGGATTGAAGCCCCCTACTATGCATGAGTTAAGGACTTGGATCCTTAAGGAAGAAGTTAACACGACCACTACAATGGTGGAGGACATAAAAGCTACATGGAAAACCACCGGGGTTTCTTTGTTATCAGATGGTTGGTCAGACATGAGAAATAGAAGTTTGATTAACTTTTTGGTCAACAATCAATATGGTACAGTTTTTTTGAGAACTGTTGATGCATCAGATTGTATAAAAAATGCTGAAAAAATTTTCAAGTTGCTTGATGAAGTCGTATTGTAGTCCAAGTGGTGACCGACAATGCTAGTGCATATAAAGCTGCTGGAGCATTGTTAATGGAGAAGAGAAAAAGCTTGTATTGGACCCCGTGTGCCGCCCATTGCATTGATTTGATGCTTGAAGATATCGGTAATTTGGTGCAACATAAAACTGCTTTGCTTAAAGCAAAAAAAGTTAGCAATTTTATCTATAACCATCAGTGGGTGTTGAGTTTAGCCCGAAAAATTTTAAAGAAAGACCTTCTTCGACCAGCTGCCACAAGATTCGCCACGGCATTTTTGACTATACAAAGTATTTATGAATCAAAAGACGCTTTACAACAAATGTTTGTTTCAACCGAATGGGTGACATGTGCTTGGGCTAAGAAAGCTGATGGAAAAGAAGTTAAAAAAATAATCATGGACGAGAGAAGCTTTTGGCCTAGTGTGGTTTATTCCATTCAAACCACAATGCCACTTGTTGAAGTTTTGAGAATTGTTGATGGGGAGCAAACACCAGCCATGGGATTTATTTATGGAGCGATGGATAGTTGTAAGGAAAAAATAGCAAAGAACTTGGATAACAATCTCTCTTCTTATAAAGAGATTTGGGACATCATTGATAAAAGATGGGAGTTCCAAATGCATCGTGATTTACATGCGGCTGCCTACTACTTAAATCCACAATATCGATGGAGTCCCAATGTTTCTGAGCATCCGGAGATCAAGCGTGGATTATATGATGTTATGGATAGACTCACTAAAGATCCTAGTGTTTATTTAAAGATCGAAGATCAATTAATCACGTATAAAGAAAAAAGAGGACTATTTGGATATAGAGGTTCTTTGGCAACATATCAGACACGTCCACCGGGTAAATTATTTGTTGATAATTTTATTATAGTTTGTATATTATATAAATTAAATTATTCATTAATTTTTTTATAAATATATAGTTACATGGTGGGGCGAATATGGAGATGAGACTCCCGAACTCAAGGCTTTTGCGATAAAAGTTTTGGGTCTTACATGTTCCGCTTCAGCTTGTGAACGTAATTGGAGTACTTTTAATCAAGTCCATACGAAGAGACGAAACCGGTTGACAACCGAAAGAATGAACAACTTGGTCTACATTATGTACAATAAAAAGTTGAGGCAAAAATTCTTAAAAAAGACTACTTTAAAAGAAGAAGATCCATTGGTTGTTGAAAATGTATTGTCTGATGATGAGTGGTTAGCTGACCCAATTGATACCGATGAAGAGGAATTTGGAGGTGGCGATGCAGGTGTGGACGAAGGTGGCAGAACATGTGGGGAGGGAAGTAGCGGTGCAGGTGGAAGTTCATCATCTAGGAAAAGAAAAAGCATTCAAATAGAATTGAGTGACGTGGATGAGGATGAAGATGGTGAAACGAATTCAGTAGAAGAAGATGATACTGAGGATAACGAGTTAGAAAGTGACGCCTTTTATGTTGTTTGAAGTTGAATTAGATTACAAACTTTTAATGTGTGCTTAATTTCGTATCTATTTTATGTTTTAGACTTTGTGATACGTTATGTGTGGTGACTTTTAAATTTGATGATGAATTTGCTTGGGAATATGCTTTGTTTGATGTTTTAGTATATTATTTTTATAAGATATATAATTTTTCTATTTATTTATTATTTCCGCCTCGGGTGTACGCCTCGTTTCGCCTCGAGGCTTACGCCTCGTGAGGCGTAGGGAAAACGCCTCGAGGCTCGTTTCCGTACTTTTAAACCTTGGGTAACTCTTTATTTAGTTAGTGTGTTTGTTCGCTTAGTTGAACAATGTTGTTTGAGCAGTTTTAAAATTATATATTATTCGTTCAAGCAATCATCGTTTAGTACTACAGAAGAACAAAAGAACAAATGAATATAGGCTTGAAACAGTCGAATAATTCATTTATTGATGAAGAATATCTATATCTATATCTATGTCTATATCTTTCATTCCACGTTTCCTCTCTATTCCTTCAAACTAATTTTTTCTGAAGAAAACCCAAATAAAGCTATTGACATTAAACCCAACACCGCCTTCCTGCCTATTATCGCCACGTAAGCTCCTCCACCCAACTTCAATGGTAGCCTGATTCCTCTTCTTTGTCATCTTTTAAAGCTGATTTGTTTAGTTTCTTCTCAATCGATACTTTTGTCTTTCCCCTTCTTCTCTTTTGCTATTTTTCTGTTCTGAATCCTCGATTTTGGTTGCTTCATGTTGTTCTTCCGCTACAGGTTTGTTTACTCTGTTGCTGATGCTTCCTCTAATTGAGATTCTAATTTTTTATGTTAATATAAACTTGTCGATTAGGTGGCGGTTGGTCCCGCTCAAGATGGATTTCATGAAGATGTTCGATCAAACTGTGCATGAGATGTAAGCTATGTTCCCATTTTCATCCGAATTAGATGTGATTTGTTTTTCAATATCTAATCTAATCTAATCAACGTTCGTTTTATTCTTAACAATTTCAGAAATAGAGAGGTGAATCTGAAAGTATTGAAGGTTCCTGAGATCGAACAGAACGTAGGACTGACAAACGTTTGTTTTGTTGATTATGTGATTTTAGCTTTTAGAATTGAATGTATACATGTGTTCTTTGAGCATTTGGGCGATCGAGATTCAATTTGTAAGATTTAGGGTTCAGATTGATCTACAGGGGTACTAAGGATTGCAAATTGGTTGATTATTAAATTCATATGAATCTAAAACATTATGAGAAGAATATTTGTGAGAAGATTAAACTTTATAACATAAACTACAAATAGGTTAATGTTGTTGTTAGTTTATCGATTAGGTATCACTTTATTCGCTTCTGCATTTGAAGGCCTGCCTATAAGGAATCAAAGTGTAGCTATTGTTATAATGGGATACTTCCTTTCTTTTGTTGTGTTTTCTAAGTTTAAGGGTTTTAAATATCAAATAGAAAAAATGGACATGTGTCTTTAGTTACAAAAGGAAGTACTTAGCTTAAACCCAAAGACAACTTTAGATATTAAGCATGTTATACTATGAATTCGTGTTAATGGTGTAAATGTTGGATGAATTTATGTGAACTAATTGGTTATGTTAAACGATATGTTTCTATCATACTATAACAACATGATATAGTTTGATACATGGAGTATTATGCATTGGATAAACGGAGTAGTGGACCAGGTTATTTTAGATACGTTTTGTTGAATTTTAGATGCATGTATCTTTCTGTGTATGTAGTTGATATGTGTTTGTGATACTTCTTTGAATATCTATTCATAACAAGTATACCTTCATTATCCCACGATATTTTGCTCTTTTGATGTGTCTATGTTGTTGATGCTCTTTACAATTTACTTTTATTGGATGTTAAACAATTTTACATGATGTACATCCCAAGGTGAATAGCTTCATTTCTGTAAATTTCTTATTTATGTTTAGGGATATTAATATGATCATCAATATATGCATGTTCAAACTGTATGCATTTTCAAGGTCAAGAATGGTCTTTGTTTTCTTTTTGGTATTTTCATATTATATAGATCTTCAAGAACACAAACTTACAGAATCCAGTGTTATGAGCCTACAACAATAAAGTATCAAGGGTACTACCCTGTCTTGAATCCTGATGAGGCTAGTCTTTACAAAACAGCATTCGTAACGAATCCTTATGAGTGACACTATAGGTTTTATATCATACCTACCCTTGCCAGTAATTCTATGAAAACGTAAAATCATATTCGATTTTGCCTTATTTTTATAGATTATAAATCTTAATATTAATATTACAGTCACTTGAAGCGTTTCATGCTACATTGGAACAAGTTGTTAAAGCTGATCTTCTTGTGTTGCAAGTTCTTCAACAGATTCGAGTCTCTAATGAAAAGCTTGAAACCATGAGCGAACTCTAGAACAAGGTGATATAATCATAAAAGTAAATTTAACCATTTCACCCCCTAAATTATATACAATTATATAACATCATGTGTTTTTTTTCTTGAAATCGATCTTGAAAGTGACGACACGAGGATCAAACCAAATACACGAGGATGTTTAAGTGAATTGAGATGATGCTACTGCATCATTTGTAGGATGGATTGCCTTCGAGGATCATCCAAAATACGTTTCTACCCTAGCGGTTGAACCTCAAAATATGCTTACCGTAGTATAAAATTTGATGGCAACTCTCGTGCGGATCAAAAGGAGCTTAAAATGGGGTACGAAACTTTACTTCACATTTTATATGAGTGACACTAGGTTTTATATCATACCAAAATCCAAAGTTAAATCACATTCGATTTTGATTTATCGTGTGGATCTAAAGGACCTTAAAATGGGGTACGGAAATTTACTTCACATTTTATATTTTTTTAGAAAATTATTTTGCTAATGCAGTTGAATATGGGTGGTTTAGCTAAATTTTCAAAAATTTTAAAAGTTGTAATTTATTTCTTAATTTGCTGCATAATATCAAACCATAAATTAAATTTATAAATTCAAGTTTTGAAGTAATTACGTTTTATTTTTTTTATTTGCTGCGTAATATTAAACTATAAATTATGTTTAAAAATTGGAAGTTTAATTTTCACATTCATTCCAATTTTAGTACCTGTGATTTCATTTCCTTTTTTTATATATATTCTAAATCAAAACTATATTGCCATTTATAAACTTTTTAAAACAGGGAAATCAACTCCATAACATATCAATCAATTTTTTATTTCTAATTCATATTTACCCACATTAAACACTTCTATATTCAATAAAGATAATTTCCATAATAAAATATGAATCGTCACTTATAAATTACTCATTCAACCGTATAACTTTAAATTATTCAGTTCTAATTTAACGCGCTTAGGTTAACTTCGAAAGGTATTTTTGCTTAAATACATTCTACTACTTATACAACCTCTATCCTCTAACATTATACCTTTAATCTTTGTTTGAGTTTTTAGAATTAGAGTTGTTAATGGCTCCCTCCAAGATTACTTTGTTCAAGGACTTGAGTGTTTTAACTCAAGAATACACTTTGAATCCGAGTTTGGACCAGACCCATGTTGAATGATGCAACAAAAGTGTACTCTTATGACATGATCATAATGGATGAAACGGTATGTTCACATCAACTGAAGCATTCAAATTCTAAACACATACATCATTTTTTCAGTTTTTAACTTTATGAGTTTCATTATATTACAAGGTGCGAAAATGAAGGCAACCGTTTTAAAAAATATTGTACATTGTATCAAATGCTGCTTCAAGAAAAACAATGTCTGCTAATTTATAAGTTAACCATGACAGAGAATCATTATAAATATAAAGTTTATCCCATACCACACAATATCAGTTTTCTTGAAAAAATTGTTGTTACAAGTAGTCCAGAACCTGTAGCTTCCTAGTACGGTTTTGATTTTACAGATTTTCAGGCTGTTAAAGATAAGAAAATAGTAGAAAATACAACAATTGGTATTTTCATTTAAGTGACGATCTTTATGTGTATCTTTTCATCTGTTATTTTCCAATATATCACTTTTCAAATACTTTCACTGTTTACTTTTTCATAGATATAATTGGTGCTGTCATAAAATATTATTCAATGGTCAAGTTAGAGAAGCCTTATGGCAAATTGTCAAAAAGACTCAATCTTCAACTCAAAGATCTAGAGTCTGAATACTTCTTCACTTGTAATTATTATCCATAAATTCCATTATACTACGTCTTACTAACACGATTTACAATGTTTGCGCAAGGACAAAGAGATCGATGTTACTCTGTGGGACCAAATTTGCTGAGCAATTTGTAACTTTTGTCAATCAGAATGAACATGATCGAAATTTGGTTATCATTATTCAGTTTGGAAAATATAGGACTTTCAAAGGTAATAAATATTATTACAAGTTTTTAAACAGTCACTTTGAAGTTTAAGATATATTGATTTTGTTTAACTGTTTGGTTGATTAATTTATGTTAGTTTTTACAGGCTATCCGCAAGTTTCAAACGCTTACATTGTTACTAAGCTCTTTATCGATTCTGACATTGAGAAAATAAGTAATTTCAAACAAAGGTTGAATACTACAAACTTGGTCCATTTTTTATTAACTTTAATCTTCCAAGACATAAATAAAATTTATACTTTTCTAATTGTACATATTATTTTTGTGTTTTTTATATTATGTAATATATATTGATTATAATATAATTCTGTACAGGTTCGTTGAAAAATCAAATGATCAGATGTAATCATCTGAATCTGGGTTTACAACATCCATCATTACATCCACTATGGAGGACGACTTTCTCAAGAATAATAACTTCTCCACAAGTTCATGATACTAAAACAACAATCTTATTATATCAAAAATTTTACAACACAACTATCAAATATCAACATATGATATTTTAACCTCTAAATACCTTTGTGTGTTTACAACCAAAGTTCTTGATTATCTATGGAACCTTTAAAGGTGTTATTGATGATGTTCCCTGGTACTATAGTGGACGCAAGAAATGCAGTAACAAGGTCACCACAAAAGTTACTTGTACCCTAAAACCTGATGGATTCGGAGAATTTGATGAGTGTAGTGTTATTGGTTGTAAAATTTGCAAGGATGATGTCATAACCGCACTACCGAAGTTATACAATTTCACAACTTTAGTCTTGCTTTATTTACCTTCTATTCTTTTGTTTATATGATGTACCAGTATCCCTTGCATAATGTTAACCATCTTTAAATTTATGTTAGGTTTAAGATACCTATACGTGTTCAAGATAGGACCGGAACTGTCACTCTAACACTATTTGATCGAGAGGTGCGTAAAGTTCTTTAGGTTTCAGCAAGCCACTTACTAGATAACAATGAAGAGGTATAATGTTGACTAAAACTAACATATTGTCACTATAGCTTTCTTTGATATAATTCTAATACGTACTTATCTCTATCAATAAGCTATCTATAGTGGGAAGTGTCCCTACCGAGTTCAACTCCATCATTGACAAAAAGTGTGCGTTCAAGATTCATGTTGCAAAATATAATCTGGAAACGAACAAGGAATATTATTCAATTTCCAAATTAACCACTGATCTTGAGATTGTTTCTAAGTTTGAAAAAAAGCTTGAACCACTACAGGTTAATGATTTATGAATTTGCTTAGGTTTACCTTAAAAATATATTTCTTTTTATAATATGTTTAACCAAGCATATATTAATTTTATCATATAATTGTTCCCTTTGTTTCAAATTTATAAATCGTACGAGGTCCTATAGTGAAGTTAACACTGCTGTCGCGGTCAAGTTTAAATTAGTTACTTATTAAGTTTTTTGGTTTTAACATTTTATAGAAAATTTTAAATCTTACTTATTATTATTATTATTATTATTATTATTATTATTATTATTATTATTATTATTATTATTATTATTATTATTATTACTATTTAGGAATCTGTTTCTTGGACCGAAGATGAAGTAACACCGGTGTCAAACATTGTTAAAAGTAAACAATTTTCATCTATAGATGTCAAAGAAACACCTTCTTCGATGTTTGTTGGTCAGGATCTTAAGCGTAACCTTCACTTCGTTAATGACAAAGCGAGTTTCCTCTACAACACTCAAAAAATCTTCAAAGAAGTATGATAACGGTAAGCAAACATCATGTCAACAAAAGAAGGTACGTCATCGGTTACGAAGGAATAAGGGAAGAACATATAACACTATAAATACTTCTTTCATTCAACAGGTAAACACATTCTCTCAACACTTTCACTTCATTCAGATACTTACAAAAACTCTCCCTTAGAATTCTCTTGTCATACATATTTATCCTCACGCCAAAGTGTGGTCATGGGGAGAAATCCCTTCTGCCCGTGACGAGGCTCATGGTGTTGTCTTTGTCTCGCAAATACTCCCCTCAACCAAAGCCCAAGCCAAGTCGCCGCCTGACCTCTGATGCTTTTTCCAGCCATAGTCCAAGCCAACTCACAGCCTGATCTCTGGTGGTGATCCCACTCTCGCACTGCTCCTAGACCTTAATCTCTTGATTAAGATTTGTGTAGCAACAGGAGACAAGATGATTTCAAAAGAACCCAGGCTCTTACGTTAACCATTTGTTTTTGTATTTCTTTATTTTGTGTGTGTTTACTTTGTTTCTTATCTCTATATTATTTCTATCTAATGCATGTACTCTTTTAGTTTAAGTGTTCTTTGTAGTGATTTTCATGGATCGTAGCTATGAGTGTTGCTAGTTAGATGAGCGAGTGGGCCAGTGTTTCGTCAATAATCCAATAATAAACCATAAGTATCCAATTTGCCGTTCAAATAAAAAAAAAGTTACTAGTTAGATGTGATGATGCTTCCTAATCGGATTCAAAATGTGTGACCGTGGCCCGTGGGCCTTAAGATTATGCGATTGATGAAATAAGCCCATTAACTAGACCCAAATTATTTCAGTTTATAGGGTAACAATAAAAACCCTAATGAACACAAACACACCGTTGTTTCCTTTATATAGCATCTTCTTCCTCAAAGTTTCAAAACAGATCACTTGAAGAAATTAGGGTTTTTGTTCTTTCAGGTACGGTGAATAATATACTTTAATTTGTTTGTTTTCAGTTTGATTATTTGACAACCAGATGATGATTTTGGATTTAATTCTCACGACGGTCGTCTGAAATCACGCTTTTTTGTAAGGCTGTGATAAACTGATGCATTGATCCATTTTCTCTGATGGTTTTACACACAAATTGATTTGCAAATTTGACGATTAGACGAACATGATGATGATTGTTTAATTACTCCGATAATTCGTGATTGGAATCGAAAACCTCCTACTCATTCTGAATGTTCGTCTTTTTTTTTAAAAATTAAAATTTGATTATTTTGATTTTTGTTTATGAAAAAGTGTGATTGATTTGTAATGGGTCTGAAGTTTGACTCTTTGGCTTAAATTTGAATGCCTAAGTGTTGAATCCAGCACCCGATATTAATAATAGTAATATTATTATTATTGTCCCTTGGTGTTGATTTAGATGGTTTTTTAGTAGCCTCTCTAGATGTCACTAAGGGGTACACACGTATTATTATCAATAGACTTTTTGGATATTTATTTTGATAATTCAATGGGATAGTGAACTAGACGACTTAAAGGTTAATTTTGTGGACTGGGGTTGGCAGCTTGGATAAGTTGGATTGATTCAAAATAACAATTTTAATGTACATGTTTAAGATAAACGTATTTGAATATAAATGAAGCTTTAACAGAAGAAGAATGCAGATTTTTATTATTATTTTGTTGTAGGAAGAAAAGATTATGAGTCATATGCACACAAATGTTGCTGGTTGAACTGTGTGAGCGGATAATGGTTTATTTTGTTTGGAGTTGTTTATTTTGTTTGGAGTTGTTTGTGAGTTACAGTAGATATGGTTGTCAACATATTGAACGTATGTAGTAAAGAGTACAATTCTGGAGTTGTTTCAGTAAGGTTAGAAATAAAGGTTATGATGGAAAAGGTTGAGAAGCTTATGTGAATATGTTTATATGTGTGTAGTAATAATAACTTATATTTTATTTTCAATCATATCCATATATCTAAACAAAAATCATCAAATCACACACTTCATAACTAAAAGAGTTGATTACATGGATGGTCTTTGTGGTTTATTAAAAATAACATGTATTGTGTTTTCAATTTTGTAAAAAGAATGGATATTAAGACTAATAGACTTTAGTTTTTTTATTAAATTAAAATAAAAGGATCATTTGTGTAATTATGTATAAGTTAAAAAAAAATCTAACCCCCTACCCACAATCCCAACCCGCATCTCTTTTAGAAATCAGACCACCTTCACCGCGAATCCATCATCTCCATTACCCATTATTGTTGCCGTCCACCACCCCCGATCAATGCCCATTTTAGACCCCAAATTACCCCCAAATCATCATCGAAAACTCTAAACTTGTCACCAAAAACCACCCAAAAACAAGATGTGAATGATGGAAAGGATGAAATTAGATGTGGTTTGTCCTGTTGGAGCCTTGATTTGGAGCATTTGAGCTTCGTTTAATGTGGGTTTGTTACATGAGAGATGGTGGTGATTGGTGGAGATGGTGACGATGGCTAGTGGTGGGGAAAAAGGAAAGGGGGTTTGGTGATGATGGTTGATAGCGTTGATGATAACGGTACCGTAGATGAATGGTGCTGGTGTGAGGGTATACTGGTGTTGTGATGGCCGGTGGTGACAACCAACGACAACAGTGCTCTGAGGGTACCGGTGGTGTGATGGCTTGCGACAGTGGTGTGAGGGTACCACTGTTGTAATGGCTGGTGTTGATAACTAGTGATAATGATGGTAAGGGACGGTGTGGTGATGGTTATGGACGGTGGTGGTGGTGGTGAAAGTATTGATTATTGTGTATATATGTGTGTGTATATGTGTGTCTATATATATAGAGTTATATAGAGTTATATATAAATATATTACTTTAATTTAATTACACAACTAGTCCCTCTAATTTACACAAGTAGTCCCATAGTGTGAAAAGACTAAAATACCCTTAAAGTTAACAGAAAATCTAACGTCTGATAGTGTTAATACTCAAACTTGTTACAAAATTAAAAACGAGTACTCGAACTTGTTACTTTTTTTGCTTAGTACCCAAACATGTTATTTTACATAAACCATAGGGACTATTTATGTAATTAACTCTAACTAAAAGGTTCTTTTTTTAAAAAATAAGCAAATTTACAAAATGTTTTTTAATACATTATACAAAATGAGGATAGGAAACAAAGTCTAAATGCCTTTAGAATATGAGCTAGTTTTTAATCAGTGCAACATTTTTTCAACCAATTTGCATTTTAGGACTTTAGGAGTCCAACATTAGTTTGTTTGTTTTGTGGTGGGAATTACATATATATACTCAATTTAAGTTGAGTACCATATGAGCACATTTGAATGAATGGTTTAAGCTTTTAAGTTCAGTGTAGATAGCTTGAGTTTGAGTCTTATTACAACACCAATTTTTTAAACAATCTCTAAAATATAATTTTTCCTACTAGATTAATATATACATTCAACTAGTTACATGGATTGAATAAATAAAATATTAAATATTTGGTAACAAAATTTATTAATTATAAAATGATAATTTAACATATGATATTATTGAAATTACGTATGAACAAATGGGATTTTAGATAGAAAATTTTCAAATCCCAAACCTAATCCCTAAAAATTTTGTGGATCAAACGGGGCTTGACTTTTACTACAATGTTAATATTTTGACAAATCTTTAAACTTTTATTTTTCTTAATAACTTATTGTGTATCCCTTTTTTGGTATTTTTCTAATCTATAGTATCTAATAAAAGAAGCTTTCTTGTGACACTTGTCATCTTCTTAAACCACCTTTTTGACACTTGTCATTCTTTTAAATATTCTCACTTTATTTTGTCTCCAAAAGGGTATTATAGTAATTTAATCACTCAAACAATTTCTCTCTATTCATAAAAATTAATTTGGTCAATTGATACATTTCTCTCTCTCATCTACATTTTTTAAAATCAAACTATATTTTTAAAAACAAATTTTATTAAGAAAATTAAAATTCATATCTTTTCTAAAACATTAAACCTTTTGAAACAAAATATTTTAAATCAGTCCCTTTTTAAAATAATTATAAAAAATATAGAATTTTCTAAAAGTATTTTTATTAAAACACCTAGAATAATTAGAAATTTGAGTTTTTAATAAACAAGATTTTTATAAACAATAAATTTTTTATAAGAAAATCTTGAAAGAAATATTTAAAAATAAAACTATTTAGATAAGAGAGATAAAAATAGTATAATTGTTTTATCTCTTGAACAAGTACGTATATATAATTTTATACATATCTTATATTAAAATATTGTACTGTAACTTTTTGTGTTTATTACTAACTATAATCCGTTTAATAAATGGGTTTCTAGACTATCTATTTATCTACATATCTATCTATCTATAACCTATCTATTATTTATTTACATGAAATAGCTATTCATATGCAATTATAATCATATTTTATCTTCAAACATGGTTTTATAATTCATAAATTTTTATTACTAACTATTTATTATTTTATTTATTCAACCCGTGTAATATACGGGATGCTAACCTAGTACATAATAAAAACTAGGATAATACCCTGCGGTGCGCAAGGTTTGTTACCTGGCAATACAAAGAGCTCCCTTTTCCGACTTTGGTTTGGTTGGATTGTTGATGGCTTTAATGTTGGTCTCAATGTTAGTTGCTTCAGTGTGGATGTGGATGTTGAGAAAAAAAAAAGGCTTTATATGTTAAAATAATATAGTTTTATGTACACATAGTAGTAATCAAAAGAGAATAACCTGATCATATCCCCTTCAAGCCGAAGTAATGCACACACATACATTAGAAAAGGGTCCTAATATAAAGACACTCACTAGATAAATCGACACCCCTCTATACGTTGTGTATGGGTCCATACACGGTATATAGGGTCAAATACAATGAAAACAAGAAAAATTCAGGAGGGCTGTCAGAAAGCTATACATCCCATATAGCCCTATACGACCACCCTATACGACACATATAGGGCTATACGACGCGTATAGCGAATTTCGACACTGACTACGAGGAAAAATTCAGGGGGCTGTCAGAAGGCTATACGACACATATAGCCCTATACGACACATATAGCCCTATACGACCCCCCCCCCCCCCCCAATATGATGCGTATGGGGCTATACGATATGTATAGAAAATTTGGGGTGTTGATTTAAAATCATGAGGTGTTTATTTAACGGGTCCCTTAGAAAAATATGTATTAGTAGATATCAAAAGAAAATGAAGAAGTTGCATTCTATAAAGGAAGGAAAAAACAGAAACAAAAGTGAGAAGCTATACAAAAGAATATTAAAAATTACATTGGATGAATATTGTTTAGATAAAATTGGTACAAATTAAACTTACTTAACATCTGAGCACCTAGCGAACTCAATAATTGTATGACTGATGCAAACATTGTACGACTTTTTCAGATAATAACTACATCAACTAAGTAAACATGTGTAAAGCATTTGAATCAATGCTATCACATTAAGATGATTCTACATATATGTGACTTGAGGATTGCCCTGATTTTACGAACCAGCTTCGTCACGAGCAATCCCAAGAGAAGCAAACAATCAATACAAAATGTGTGAGAATGAAAGAAGTTAAAGCGTGAAGTGGTTTCATTGGTGAAGCTAGTTAACCAATAATATTATGGTACTGTAGACGACGATCTTGCAAATGTTATTAAGTTAATAGCAATTGTTAACGTAACCATTCTACATATTAAAATTTACAAACTAAATCCTTACATTTCTAAAGTTTTAACTTCATCTTTATAATATGAAATAGTAGCCTAACATCCCGTGTGTTACATGGATTGAAAATTAAAATAACAAATATTAACTATTAGAAATTAAAAATTAATACTAATAATCTTCTAATAATAAGGATAATATATAAGAATGATATATAAGGATGCGAAATTTAAGGGATGCAAAATTTTTATTAAAACAATTTTTCGCTATATGAATGACACGTGGCAATAACTTCTTGAGAGCGTGTCATGTGGCAACATATAGGTTAAAAACCAATAAATTATTAAAACATAAAATTAATAAAATGTTATAGCAAACTTAGCTGCAAACGTGAAGAAACATGTTAACTTAGGTTGTATTGTGATTGTATATAAAATTAAATTATGAAAAACTAATCTTTTAACATTATGTTTAAAATTAAGATTTTGTTTACCATAATTTTAGTTAAGATCACTATACATATATTACAAATGGCTTTTTTATTTTCTCAAAATATATTATGAGGGATGCAAAATTTTTATTAAAATAATTTTTCGCTATATGAATGACACGTGACAATAACTTCTTGAGAGTGTGTCATGTGGCAACATATAGGTTAAAAACCAATAAATTGTTAAAACATAAAATTAATAAAATGTTATAGCAAACTTAGCTACAAACGTGAAGAAGCATGTTAACTTAGGTTGTATTGTGATTGTATATAAAATTAAATTATGAAAAACTAATCTCTTAACATTATGTTTAAAACTAAGATTTTTTTATCATAATTTTAGTTAAGATCACTATACATATATTACAAAATGACTTTTTTATTTTCTCAAAATAAATTATGAGGAATACAAATAGTGGTTTCCGTTTTAACATTTATTTGAATTTAAAATATAAATGATATTAATTCAAATTTTAGAAACTTTTTATTTTAGGAAAAGAAATTAAGAGAAATTTTGTAGTTTAAAAGAGTGTTTAATATGATAACAAGTGGCAATATTTGTTTAACTATTGACATGTGTCAAAGAGTGTTTAATATGATTACAAGTGGTAAAACACTTTTCTTTTATTATATATAAAGATAAAGATAAAGATACCTTTTTAATCCATTATATGTTATAGTAATTTCATTAAATAACTTTTGTTCATCAAATTGGAGAAGTGGATACCGAATATCGTACCGTATCTATTGGTTTGGTATTGATTATTTGATTCCTCATTGATCTATCCGCTTTAGGTTGTTGTATAGCCGCTGCCAGAAATGAACACTGACAACAACAAGGCATCACCTTTTCTCTTTCTGTTACAATCACCGATTTGAAAACCCCAAAGGGTTTAAAGAAGAAAACAAAAACCAATAAAGGAAGCTGAGAGAGAAGACACCAATGGTGTAGGAAAATATTGGCGTAAATATTCATTGGTAGAACCAAATGGCTGCTGAGAAAGGCGGGCGTTCATCCCTCTATTGAACCTTTGATCCGCTTCTATTTTCATTGTCTATCAAAAGGGGGCTTGGTTGAAGCAAAAGAACCACAAACTCTCGTGTTTAAATGAAAAAAAATAAAAACCTATAAAAATACTATTCCTCGCCTTCACTTAAAAAACACACACGAATACATATAATTTATATTTTTCTTGTTTTAATTAGAAAGCTAGAAATTTTATCATACATTATGTCATTATATTTAGATATTAAGATGAGTTTATCATAATCATGTCCGCATAAGTTTCTAGAATAACTTTTCCTTTGGAAAATCCATGTACCGGAATGATTCATCAAAAAGAAAACATCATTATCTTCTGACATTTTTTATTGTTTTGTATACGGGATGGGATGTAATAAAGGGTTCCATCGTTTAAAGTTATGAATATCGCTATTCTCGTATCCCGTTTGTTTCTCCTATAAATGTTCTTAAATTTCATACAATGTGTTTTTCTGAGATATACCAAACTACACATCTAAAATTTGTATGTTCAAATATTTATTCTCGTGTTGTACTTGTTTAAAATTTATCATTATTGTTGTCACCAAAACCCAAAATCAAAATAAATTTGTTTTTGATCTAACCTTTTCCTTTGTAATAGTTGGCACCAACATGAATTTTGTTTCATTAACTACTTTTTATCATTTACTTTACATAAATAATATCCATATGCGATTTATTTGATAATGTATCTGTGCCTTTCTTTAACATGTGCTTGGTGAAAAAGGTTCAATTTAATAAATAAAATGTTGAAATATGGCAAAATAGTAGGTAGGTGTGACCTATAATGAAAAGTCATTTGTACCCTACCCTTTAGAACACGTTTGGTTGGTGATAATAAACTCACGATCACGGAGGGTAATAAATGAAGCAAAAACCTAGAACTTGTCATTAAGAATGTAATCTTTGAAAATAAGGTCACATATGGGGATAAAGTTGTAATTTACTGATTCTTAGCAACACTTGTAAAGATAGATCATTTTTTTAATTTATAATTTCAATCTATTTATAGATTATATATATAAAAGAATACTATTGGTTACATGTAAGTTTAAGATTTTTTAGTTTTGATCAAAAGAGTTTCCTTCTTTATATGATTAGCTAAGAGTAGATTATTTAACTTTTATATAGTAAAATACAACTTGAATGCTAAAATGCACTTTTAAAGATTTTTTCGCAGCTATCTTTATTTTTTTTTTGTCAAGGCTCTGATATAGTTGTTTTCAAAACGAAGTTGTATTGAGTAATTTTTTGTACGTAGGCTATAGTAAGTGTAGTTACTGTTACAGTATTGCGACGAATCCAATCGATTATAAGTGAACATCATTGTTGCCAGTATTGGTATTATCGGGACTAATAATGGTTTCCAATGAGCATGACCAAAGTCATGTAAAATAGGGGAAGTGACCAAAATCCCGCGCGCGTAGCTTGAGAGAGAACACTAGTATATTACAAAGCAACTTTTGTTGCTACAGAAAATTTTTTGTTTTTAAAGATTGGACACATAGTTTTTTGAGGTTTAAGTTTTCCAACTAGACAATTATGATTCATTTTCTAATCTTTATTTCTTTACACAATCCAAAATTTTATATTAGATTTAATTGTGCATTATATAAAATCAAATAAATTTTTGGCATCGTACGTTAGAGCGAGCGAGCGACATTATTGTTGAGGTACCATGACGAACCTTACCACCAATAAGTGACATTACTGTTGAGATACCGCTTATCACGTGATTATTAAGATTTCGTACGCTAGAGCAAGTGCCGCTATTCTTTATTATCAGAATCGTCATCGGTGTTTGATTTTGTGATTTCTAACGAGCTGGAATGATGACAGTCAAACTCCCACTTCATTACACGAGGAAAAGCCTGACGGAAATTTACTCGTCGCGAAACGCGAGAAATAAAACTAGTTTATTATAAATATTTATTGATATGTGGTTGGATGGAACAAAATAATTTATTGATATTTAAGTTCTATTAATTATTATTATAAACAAAATATGATTATGACAAGGACATGCCCAAGAAGATCCAGTGTGAAACATATACTTGTATTGTCAACAAATGACTAGGTCCAAGTTTACTATTTGCTCATAATTGAGAAATATGCAACCCATTTATCACTGCATTCTCTTATCTTATCTTCTCTAAGTCAATTTGCTATTAGAACTTTGACTACCATAAAATCTAGCTCAATCAGCCAAATGATTTGGCCCTATTGCAATTAATGCATCCGATTTATCAGGATATAAAAGCATTCATAGTTTATAATTTTAATCTTCATTCTTATAATGATTTTATTATTATTATTATTCAAATTTACCTATATATTTCTAAATTATAACACATGTTATTCATCATATCTGTCCAAACATCAATAAAACAATATTTAGTTATTATTGTTTAATACTATTTCTTTTTCTTCCACTCATATCCATTTATAAAAATACTAAAAAATATATATAGTTTTTTAAAATATACAACTTCTTGTACACTTTAAAAATAATTTTCAAGTTACGAAACCACTCTATAATTTTAGAGTCATTGAGTTTATCTTTCTCGAATATGAATTACAGAGAATGGTTTTAAATTAATAGGAACAATTGCATCTAGCGCCATCTACAAAATTGAAGTTCATTTGGTTTGATATTTTCGATATTCATGATGACATTTAAATTCTTATAAAACATAAATTAGTTAAAGCTTAGGATTACAATATTTGTGCAAGGCCTGAGAACGATACACAAATAAGATCATATGGGCAGGTAAACGGTTACATTGTGTCAATTAGACAACTCCTAAACCTTATGGGATCATTTAGACAAAACTTTTGTCTAGTTGGCACATTAATCTCATTTGTGCCTACTCTCCTCTATGATTGGCCTGAACACTTCTCACATTGATCGAGTAGAAGGTCAACATTTTCATAAAAAAGTGTGAACCGCCGTGAGACTCTTGGAATTCACGATTCACCGATCCCATCAAACGTAAGCTTATATATACGATTGAGACTAATACATCTAGGTGTTTATGTTGGGAATTCTGTTAGGATACGTGTTACTAAATCACCATTTATCTCTTTAACAAACTGTATGCTGAAAACTGTTTCTAAAGACCAAGAATGAGAACATAGTTTCCTATTGAAAACATGTAAGCTCTTGAAAGTCCGCATATTTCTGATACACATACTCCTTTTGAAGAACAAAACTATTTCTGATGAACTGCACACTTCCAATAGCTATCTCAATTTCAACAAACCGCTAACTTTCGATCTATTGTCTTGTGTCAGTTCCAATTAGGGTTGAACAACCTTAATATCAAATAATCTAGTATGATCTATTGATCAATTATAAATTATAAAAACAACTTGACTAATAACACACATAACTTTTTTTTTCGGTATATAGTGAAAACCCAATAGTATAATCATCACAATGTAATACTCTATTTTAATTTTAAACTTTTTATTTTCTTCATGATCCCATTTATAATGATTATGCTACTAAAGTTACTCTAGTAAACTTATTAACACAAATTATCACGAGCAGATAAACAATAATTTAGATCAATCTAATTTCCCATTAAATAATTGCTCAAAACTTAGAAACCTTACCATTTACAAAAACATAAATAGGATATTTTTATTGATGTACAACACATCCCTATGTTAATGTTGAAATGAAAGGGTAAAAGAATAGAAAAAAGGATGTGAATCCACAGAAAGAAAGAAAGAAAAATGATTGGACCTTAAAAGATGGGGTTGAAGAAGAAAGTGACAATAATGACTTCGACCCACCCCCACCCCTGAAAATCAGTCGACTTTCCATTCATAATCATACATTCATTCATACCCATAAACCCATGGTCAAACCCTTCTCCCATCTTCTTCAAATTCCCTATTTTGTCATCAAATCCCCAATCTTCAAGCAAGAAAAGTAAACCCCCTCAATCAACGCGTTTGTCGCCCTTTTCCCACTTGCAATTTCGCACTATTAATCAATTCCCACACTCAAAGATCGTATATCTTCATCGTTATGGCCTTCGATTCATTCATCTTCGTGAGTTGCAGTGAGCTCTGGATTTGGGTTGTTAGATCGTCGTTTGATTGATCGATCGAAAAGGGTTTGTGGGTTCAGCTCCGATGGGTGGGGTTTGTACCGGGGGGACGTTGAAGCGGAACGCCGCCGCCGCGACGGCGGAGTGCGGCGGAGATAAGGGTAGTGTGGGGTTTTCGGGGAAGTTGAAGTCGGTGAAGAGCTTTGATAATAATAATCAGAAGGAGAAGAAGAAGAAGAGTGATTATGATGATGGTGATGTTAATGGTGATGGTAATGGTAATGATGATTTGAGTTTATCTTCTGCTTACACAGAAGATGATGTTTATCACAGGAAGACGACGTCGTTTGATTCTGGTGAGCTGTTCTCTATTTCAAGGGAGTTGAAACCCTCTACCCCTGCTAGGGTTGCTAAGGTATATGTTTATTATTATCTTTAGTACAAACTATGCAACCTTTATCACTAGTTTGTTTGTTGTTATGATGATATTGACATTTATATGGATCTTGGTTATAAGCTATGTTTGCTTCAGAATCTTTAGGAGCTTGTGAGAGCTTTAGTTTTCGTTGTTCGACTAAAGGGAACTTATTTTTGAAAAAATGAGTTATGATATGTCCCTTGAACTCGTACATATAACAACAAGTGCAATACACGTAGGCAAAATCGAGAGAGGAGATGAGGGAGAGATAGAGGATGCTAATTGTATTCTTGGTTTTAAGAGGATGACTTGGGAGGATATTTTTGTTTTCTATAAAGAAGAAGCCTTGTTTAGATGACAAAGTTACTTAAGTTTTGGAAAAATAGGCTAATCAAGTATTTAAAACATAACAAGTGTACTACATAGAAAATACTCTACTTTTGTAGTTTTAGTTATACGTGTGGTTTTTTAAGCCTTTGTATACTTTTCAGCTACAACTGCAACTACAACTACATTTTGCTAAAGGCTTTTATTTCAAACATTTTGAAGTGAGAGTTACATCCATAGCTCATAGCTCTAACTATACGTAACACTATCACAAATCTTGTCAAGCATACTCGTTATCGTATTAGAATGATTGTTTACGTTGTATGCAAAAGTCTTTGGTATTATAAAGCACAAGGTGCTCAGAGGCGTTTAGGTCTCGAAAGCCTAGGCGCGAGGGTAGAGCTTCACGTACGTTATGCGTTGCTCTATCTTCAACCAAATAAGCTTTATATGCAACCAAAAGTTGCATCACTTTTGTTTCTTTACATATCAACCTTCTTCGTCTAGTAAACCATTCATTATCTCTGCATTCTTATGATCATTTTACATATCAGCTCGTTTGAGACCCGACCTTTTGACCACATGTTCATGAAGCACCACCTACAACCTGTTCCAATGGCCTCGTGCTTTAGACGACACTTTTTGAAACCAAGCAAAAGTATATCTAGTAATGCATGCTAGGTTTATGTATGTTGTGCATCTATAATCACGAGTGTTGGTCTAGAAATGGAAGGCTTATAAACAAGCGGACAAGCAATCATTCTAAATAATAATTGTAATGATAAAAAACGACATTAATGTGCAGAACTTGGTTTTTAAAAGCGAGAAACGCATCGAGGCGACGAGGTCTAAAACCGAAGCGCAAAAGCAGTGGGCTTTTCGTACGCGAAGCACTAAGCGTCTAAGCATTTATATAATTTTTTTTTGCTATAGGTTTTTTAGCATCCCCTCCCAAAATATAGCTACAAATAAGGTTTATATATGCTTTAATGTATAGTTTACCTATATGTGTAACCTTTTTACCCACATTTATAGTACTTTGAAGCAAAAAAACATCCCTTGTGGCTTGTACAAGAAGCGAGCCCCTCAGAGGGATTTTTTTCCTAGAAAAATTTTGCTCTTCTTGTATAGCATGTGCCTTATGTTACAAAAAGCACCAACCCTCGCCTCAAGAGTCGCCTTGCGCGTAGGCACGCTTTTTAAAACCAAGGTGTTGTGAGAAGGGTTAAAGACAAACAAATAAAATGAAACAAGTAACTTTTCATATTTAAGATTGACGGTAGTCAGTAGTCACAACCAAAAGATTAAAAATGCAAGAGGGTTTTCACACGCTAGTTATCACACACTAAAAAGGTCTTTCATACCCCTCTAGTAGGACTGCAGCTTAAAGAGTACACATTAGCAGATATTTTTTGTTGGTATATTCTTAGTTTTTGTCGCTGACGTGTCAATATCTTTGGAATGGATATAGCTTAAGTGTGTTTGTTGTTAGGCGCTTCACAGCCTTTAGAACTTTTTTCTTCAGTACTTCAGATTAGAACACTACAAAATAATGAGTTTAACAACAAGCACATGTATGACATAATAAAGTCACAAAGTTGAAATGCATTTAGTGGAGATTAGAAGTATGATGATGATTGTTAAGAAGAAATTGATGACCATTGACCAAAAAACTATAGCAATGTACTTCCAACCCTGGACTTTAAAAATCTTGACTAAAGCCTATATACTTTTCCAATTTAATAATTTTGGCTAATTTTGACTGAGAATTGAGAAACTTATAATATGCTGACACTCCTGAATGGTTTTTGACATTCTGTAATGGTATGTATGGGATAGGTTGTTTTCGTTGTACTCTTATCTTCTATGATTGGATGGTTTTAATTATAGTTCATGAAAGTTACATGGTTATAATAATGATACTGAAAGTCCAATGACCAAAATAAGAAAATGAAGGGGGACTGTATCGCTATGTATTACGATGTGCCCTCTTTTTGCCTTGGTTTCATCTAATATTATTAGAGGTATAATTTTGGCTTATTTGCTTATGAATGAGTCAAACAAGTAGAGAATATCCCAAAGCTATTCTTAATGCATGCAACCTATGTAAAAATCTTGATTATTATTGTAGTAATATATTATTTAAAATTTTATTTTTCAAAGACATTGTTTATTAAAGTGTTTTAAAAAACTGGATGACAAATTATTCGGGTAAAACCCCTCTTGTTTGGCACGTACACAAAAGACAACTATGTGACCCGATAGCCTGCCTGTCATGATTATGTCATTGTACTCACATGGTTCCCCTCTTGAATTTTGATAGACACCTCATGTAACCACATTTCTTGGTAAAGCGGGTAGTGTTGGTCTTGAAGTCCTGGACACCCTTGGAAGCAGCATGGCAAATTTGAATTCCCACAGCGGATTTGTATCTAATTCAGCTTTAAAGGGGAATAAAGTATCTATTTTAGCATTTGAAGTGGCTAATACAATTGTTAAGGGCTCTACTCTGATGCAATCCCTTTCAGATGAAAACATTCAAATTCTAAAAAAGGAGATCTTGCATTCAAAAGGTGTACAACTTTTGGTTTCTACGGATATGAAAGAGTTGTTAAAAATTGCAGCTGCTGACAAGAGGTACTTTCATTCTTACAGAACTTTTGTTGCCATTGGACTGAACAATTCTAACTCATTTATGTGAAACTGGGTCAATTTGGATTATCTTATTGCTTATGGGTTCATTTGGTAAGTTCAAATAGCTTAGTTAAAATGGAATTGCATCAAATAGGCTTAAAATAACCCGTTATATAATCAAGTATAACCACTTTCTAAATGATTTATTAAAAAACACAGATAGTATTTCAATAATAATTGTTGTCATCTTACTTATAACTTGTAAGGTATTTGAGTGTGTGCTTTCAAAGTAGTTTTCCCGAGTTGAAGATAGCTTAAAGCTTGGGATATGCAAGTAATTTCACATTAACACAATAAAAATTCTCTCACAGCTTCTTGTTTCTGATTATCCAAATCTGCTTTATCACACATATAAACACTCCTAAAAAGGAAAGATAAAGTGATGGTAAATAGCACCTGACCCGTTTTGACCCTTCCAAAAAGTTTACTCATTCTAATCTTGAACCCATGTCCTAACCTGACCGACCCGCCCATTTTGCCACCTATAGCTACTGGTGGTACGACCTTTTATGTCAATTTTTATTGTCGAAAGCAGTTTTGTGCTCATTTCACCATATTCCTTTTTCATTTAGAGAGGAATTTGAAATCTTCTCCAAAGAAGTGGTTAGATTTGGAAATATGTGCAAGGATCCACAATGGCATAATTTGGATCGTTTCTTTGCCAGGTAAATTTGAAATTATAAATTGCAAAGTAGATCTTCCTTTCTTTTCTTCTCATGATATTAAAACATATATGTTAAAAACATTGTTATCAATCAGATTGGATTTGGACCCCATACCAAACAGTCAGCTAAGAGCAGAGGCTGAAATTACTATGCAAGAACTTGCCAATTTGGCTCAGCATACATCAGTAAGTCACTTCTGTCTATTTATTCTTTAATTTAAAGTCACAATTTTGATTCATTTACTTATGAAGGGGTTGTTTTAGTTATGATTTATCTCACTACTCAAATGCCTTAAGTTTTAAAATGAAAAGTAGGAAGCTATAACTAAACAAGAGAAATGGGATGAATATCACCCAAAGTGTATTTTTGATGTGATGAACTCTTAAATTTTGTTATTCAAAATTTAGATTATTATTAAGAAGATATAGTTTTTGTAATGATTTTCACATTAATTATTTTAAATTAACATAAAAATTTTGGACAAAAGGTGTTTTGATCAATTGAATCTGACCTGTTTAGACCCTCTCATTTTCTTTTTCTGCTTAAGCCATCCTTTGGCTAGACATTTTGTCCATGTTGCTAAAAAACCTATCTGGGCAGGAATTATACCATGAATACCATGCTTTGTGTCGATTTGAACAAGACCACCGGCGTAAGCTTGATGAAGTCGAATCCTTGAATCTTCCTCGAAATGGTATCATCACAATAACAAAATTTGTGATATCGTTTGTGCATAGTGTGTTTGTATACTAGGGGGCTTAGGGTGTGAGTGTATTCTAGTTATTATATAACAAAGGGGTTTGGGTCATTTAATTAACATTTTCTTCTTTTATAGGAGAGAATCTTATGATATTACAGAGTGAGCTAAAGCATCAAAGAAAAGTCGTGAGGAACTTGAAAAAGAAATCTCTTTGGTCCAAAAGTCGGGAAGAGGTACAAACTTAGTATAGCTTAAAATTTGATGTGGCAATAGGGGTCAACCGTGTCAAGCAGATCAAATGAAGTCTATTTGCAATGCATACAAGTTCCTATTGCGTTTTATTTCAAGAAACATGTTTTTTTGGTGGCAAAATTGTTTTTTAATCATTGTTAACACATTCATTGTTATAAAAAAAGAATTAAAAAAGGACAAAAGGTACATGCACGTCAACCCTAGCTGGCTAGACCTGGTTTGACCCATAAAAAAATTAACGTGCTTCATCCCAAGCCATTTTTAACCCCTTATCCAATCCACATTATCATGAATTCGTATTTCTATTCATATTGTTTCTTTTTGCATATCCTGGTAGTAGGTTGTGGAGAAGCTTGTAGATGTTGTCACTTTCATCCACCAAGCAATCGCAGAGGCTTTTGAAGAGAATGGTATATGCAACTTGAAAAATGCTACATACTTAAGTTATATCAGATGCAAAATGGGCGGGTTGAGTGATGGTTTTGGGTCAAAATGATTCAGCTTGACCGGACAACATTTTTTTTCTTTAGTTTTATTGAAAATTAAGAATTATTGTATCAAATATGATATAGCAACTATATTAAATTATTAATATGATACCAATCTATTTTCTTTTTGAATAAAGAGATTTTTAGAAGTTATAAGCATCTGAGCACATTTCAGGCCTCTTTTGACATATTGAGCCACTTCGTTTTTGACAATGTTTTTAACGTTTGCCCCGCTTGATATATAATATAATCTAGAAATGGGTGAAAACACCTTTGTTAATTTCTATCAGGCACAGATTAAAACAAAGATTCTTATGTTACGTGTGCGCTTTATCTTTCAGCTGCAATTTCGACAAAGAATGACAAGGAGACTAGCAGAAAACCCGAAAGATTAGGCGTTGCTGGTCTTGCTTTACACTATGCCAACTTGATAACTCAGATGGACAACATCGTAAGCTAAAGACAATCTCTATTTTGTTTAACGTTTCATAGTTTTATAGTTTGATGAGTGTGTGTGTAGAGAGAGGGTCGTTTGTTCGATGTAGAAAACCATACTACGAGAATTGCATAAACACATGTAGCTAATCTGCTAACTTTCTCATATACCGTTATATCTAGCCAACATTACCTGCAAGTGTTTATACTGTTCTCTACTAAATATCGTTTAGTATTGAATGTGCCCCTAGACACAAACACGTATATAAATGGGGTTAAACTTCTTTTTGCAGGCATCTCGTCCTACATCCTTACCTCCAAATATGAGGGACAATTTATACAATGGTTTACCAGCAAGTGTCAAAGCAGGCTTACGTTCTCGCATACAAGCTCTTGATTCTAAAGAAGAGGTAAGTTGTCTCCAGCATAGGTTATATATCCTTTCTAGGTTGAAATTTTGACCCATTATGGGGTAATTTGGGTTATATGTTATATCCAGTGGTTCAAACATAAATATTAGCTTCAAGTAAAACCTAAGTTGTATATTGAATGCATGAAACCTCCTAAACCATTTTATACTGAAAAAACAGATTTTTACTAAAAAAATATAATTTTATGCTCATATATAGCACACTGACCGTTAATACAAGATTTTAAAAAGTTTTGGACCAAAACTGTTTCAAGTCGACGTGTCTCAACCTATATTGATGTAATTATAAAGTTTTACTTGATGAATAATTGTGGTTTGTTTCAGATGGCAATGCCTAAAATTAAGGCGGAAATGGAAAAGACTCTTCAATGGCTCGTTCCTGTAGCTACTGATACTACCAAGTATGTTTTTTAAGTCATAAAGTACGCCAATATTTTGTTAATCTTTTTCCATGGTACTGATATATCATTCATGATTTTCTTGTGTTCGCAGAGCACATCAAGGATTCGGGTGGGTTGGTGAGTGGGCAAACACAGGGTAAGTTGCCCGTTTTTATTATGTTTTTTGTACTTATGTTATTTTCTTTTCGAGAACTCTTAAACATTGCAATGTTCATTGATAACACTTGTGGTGTAATAAGTGAAGCCAAGCCAAGCTCAAGCTTCATCTCCAAGCTTGACCTTCATGAAGCTCGAGCTTAGCTTGTTTTGAGCTCAATGTCTAAAAGTCGAGCTCAACTTGTTTATTCTATTTATATATACGTAATTATTTTCTTATATATTTATGATTTTAATTATATATAGCTACATCTTTTATCATCATTAGATATATAATAATATATTTTCATGATCTTATATATTATTTTATTATATAAATATATTAGCGAGCGTATAAATATTAACAAATGGGAGTTTCATTTATCAAATTTGATTATATATAGCTCCCACTTGTTAAACGGGCTTCAAGTTAGAGATCGAGCCCATTAAAGCTCAGCTTGATTCAAACTTTTAACGAGCGTATGTCAAGTATGTCACAAACAGCTCCGCTCGATTACACTCCTATCAATGCTCACTAGTTTTGTTTTAAACAGAAACGAGTTTGGGAAGAAGACAGCAGGGAGCAACAACATAATCCGGCTGCAGACATTGTATCATGCAGACAAACAAAAAATGGATCGCTACATACTCGATTTAGTCATCTTACTTCACCGATTGATTAGCCTCGTGAGATACAGAGACAAAGTACCCAAGCACACCCCGACTCGATCTCCCATTTCCAAAGGGTCATTGACCCTGCATCCGAATGGTCAACATCAACAGGTTAAGATCTCACCGGAGGACAAAAATCTTTTGGAGGAAGTGATGAAACGGAGAACCTTGGTTCCCGGAGTAAGCCGAAGTCAAGAATTTGTGATAGGGAAGAAAAAGAAACCAGCTTTTGCATTGAGTAGAAGCATGGGGAGCTCTCCTCCAAGAGATTTGAAGTATGCAAATGCTAATATGTTGGATGTGTTAGATGGGTTAGGTACAACAATTTGAGCTATTGGTACAACCAATTAGAGCCATTTTTGGTTTTGGTTAATATAATAATATATAATATCTATATATGTATTGTTATGATAAATTAAATGTGTATATAGAACCTTGTATAAGAGTGTAGTTAATGGCTAGACATGGTCCATGGTCATGGTAACTAAAACTGCAAATATATATATATTTTTTGATAGGACTTTTTTTTTATAGGTAAACCTTGATAGCCTGATGTTATTCAGACACGTTAATCATGAAACACAAACAACTTGCATTGTATATGTGTAGTACTGTAGTATGTGTCTGACCGAAATCGAAGCAACAAGTTCTGCCCGCTAACGGGCTGTGTAGAGCCATACGAATATACGAGTTCCGCTATATGAGTCGTATAGGCATTATGATCCGTATTACTTTTTGAATTATTAAATATTTTTGTTTTATGTATTATTTGATATAGGGATGAGATAGGTACCATACCGGTACCGAATACACCGATACTGAATGTGCAGAAAAGTGGGTAGCAAATACTGTATTGAATCTATCGGTTTTGGTATTGGTGTCGGTAACTGATTTTAAGTACTTTACTATTTTGTTATTGTTTGTTTTCTTTTTTTTTTTTTTTGCTAATAGAAATTTAAGAATTTATAATAACGAAAACATCCAAAAATGTCTAAAAATTATATAAACTACGTTATAATCTTGAATTTGAAATATAAAACACTAACATAGTATCAAAACGATAAAAAAAACTAAATTTTGGTAATTGGTACTGAATCGGTACCTTTTGATATTTACTGGTACTGATATTGAAATTAGACAAAATCCAGTACCCGTAACGTTTTTGTTTAGTCAGTCCCGGTTTGGTATATGTATTAGTTCGGTACTTTGTACCAAACGTTCATCCCTAATTTGACACGACACCATAATCCAACATTTTCTTAAAACTCTTTTAGTTTAATTTTAAAATGAAAATTACACTTAATAATTAATTTATATATTGAATAAAATGAGTAATAAGAATTTTTTAGACCAGAAGGGTTATTAGACTAATTATCGGACCGAAATGATAGGGTAAATGCAAATGATGTTAGTTTACATGCATGAGAAGTTTAATGTCTATAGAACATGCACTCTGATGATGATTCTAATGATGGAGTTATGGTTGAAGTTCTTTTTTATTATCAAGACAAACTTTTTTACAAATAAGTTTTTTTTAATGTATGATGAATTTTAATCGTATTGAATAGACATTATATACTCCAGGGCCGGCTCAACCGATTTAAATGCCTCAAGCAACCAAAAAATCCGGGGCTCTATTTAAACTTTTTCCCCTATAAACCAACATTTAACAAGATCAAATACATGATAAAAGGAACTAAGCAGAGATCATAAATAAAATTACCTGTTACTATGGATTTATGAGAGCAAAAGTTTAGTATGCATACAAATGGGTGGTTAAATTCAATTATCCCAATTTTTTTATAGGTTACTCAAAATACGTAGATCGATATACAAAAATGCTTGTTTTATAACAGTATTAATAGTTCATAAATACTAAATATAAAGAAAGCTTGTGAACTAAAATCTCATCAAAATAATCATTAGGTATAAAAAAAATTAACACTTAAAATATAAAGAAATAAAACTGAGTAAGAATACCTACTATTTCTTTGCAATCTTCAACCACTGTTTCACTAACCTGAAATTAATCTTCTTGTCTTGTTAAGATGTATCTTTTCTCATTTTCATAAGTTTACAACAACAAATTTAAGGGATATAAAACCTAGTTTTAAAGACGAAATAAAGGAAAACCAAAAAGAGCTACTCAAGAAAAACTAATGATGATGAATAACAGGGTACGACCTAGAAGACCAGCCATGTAAACTCTCGAGATTTCTTAAATTAGGACGATGAAGAAAAGGATGTTTTCGTGATACTAGGAACTTAGGATATTATTAACTTTGATTCTTCCTCATCTCGATTTTGATTTACTTTTGCCATTGCATTGCTCGATTTCCAACTTAACATCCGGTTAGTTGTTCAATTTTCAACACAATTATGTTGTTTTAATGTTTGGAAGACCCGACGCTTTGATTTCCCCGATCATTCAAATTTCCAACTGGACTAATGGAGGATAAAACTGAAGCCCAAACTTGTATGTGTATGAGATGGGCAAAAAACCCGGGTACGGACCCGACCCGGTGAACCCGACCCGACCCGGGTTCGGGTACAACCCGGTATAGGGTGTACCCGGTTCGGACCCGTTAAAAACCGGCGGGTAGGAACCGGTTTGAGATTTGAAGAAATTTCAAAAACCCGACCCGACCCGGACCCGACCCGATTGAACCCGGGTCCAACCCGGTTTTTACCGTTTTTTTTAAAAAACTAGCCGTTTTTAACGGCTATATAGCCGTTTTTAACGGCTATATAGCCGTTTGAGTCCTTTTGTGGCCATTTTTTGGTGTTTTTTGCCCCTTAAATTAGTATAAATAGGTGTGTGTTGATATGGTTGAGTACCCAAGCATCAAACGCAAAAAACATACGCAAAAAATACTCTTGTTTACTCTCGTTTTACATTTTCACTCTCTCGTCTTACACTTTTACTCTCAATATGGCTCACTCTCAATCTTCCGTTGGTCAAGATTCGTCCAACTCCCCAATCGTCGTTTGTGTTCTTGCACACAATCGTAACATGGATGTTTGGTGCAATTGGGATATGGTTGAGTTGAGTGACGGGTCTGTAAAGGCTCGTTGCAAGTTTTGTGGAGCTTTGCTTGCTAAATATTCTAACATGACTTTAAGCAAACACATTAGCAAGAAGTTTTGTAAGTCGTTGAAAAAAGATCCGGATTCGCAACAAACACAATTAGGTGGAGATGGTGGAATCTTTAATTATGACGTTAATGAGGTTCGAGATCGAATGGCGAAGTTCGTGATTCAAGAAGCTTTGCCTTTTAGTCACTTCGACAATCCTCGGTTAACCAACTTAATTCGAGAGACGCTTCAACCTCGTTACACCCACGTAAGTCGTACTACACTTAGACGTTATTGTTTAAAATTATGGAAGCAAGCAAAAAATAATTTAATTATATTATTTGAAAAATTAAATACCGGTGTAAACTTAACTAGTGACGTTTGGTCGGCTCCGCACGGTTTGCCCGAATCGTACCTTTGCGTCACCGCTCACTGGGTAGATCCCAGTTCATGGCAAATGATGAAAAGTACGATCGCATTTGATCTATTTCCGTATCCACATACCGGAGAATTTTTATTTTACTTTTTGGATAATGTAATAACTACTTTTAGTTTACAAAATAAAATTTTTTCAATGACATTTGATAACGCCTCCAACAACACAACCGCGGTTGAAAAATTAAAATTAAAATATCTTCCAATTGCAAACGGTGATTTTTTTCATACTCGTTGTGTTGCACATATTATTAATTCAGTAGTGCAAGATGGCCTATCCGTGCCATTTGTTGATAACTTTATAAAAGCTTTTCGATTTATGTTACATGATGTTTTTAAAAAAGTTAGAAAAAGATATCAAGATTATAAAAAACTTTGTAAGGATACGGAATCTATTTTTTAGGGCCTAACTGGGATGTACCTACTAGGTGGAATTCGACTTGTCACATGTTTGATTGTGCGTTAAAACAAAAAAGACACCTTAAAAACTTTTCATAGTAGTCTTTCGGATAACGGCGAAGCCAACCTATTTCCGGATGCGGGTTGGAAAAATATTCAATGTTTATCCGAATTTGACGTGTTTAAGAACTCAACTACAAAATTATCGGGAGTTTATTATCCCACTAGTTATTCGGTGCTTCAAGAATTATATATCATGGCTTTGAATTTTAAAAATTTTCAAAATAAAAATAATATGTTTAGAAAAATGATAGAACCAATGAAAGACAAGTTTAAAAAATATTTTCTTGAGTTACCGTCCGTTTTTACTTGTGCCGCTGCTTTAAATCCTTTCTTAAATGTTGCGGGGGTTGAATGTTTGATAGACGAGATAAATGATAATTTGGATATACATGACGAAAACCGTAATTTTTCAACCGAGGCAAAAGAAAATTTTAATGCAAGTTTAAAATTAATTTATAATTTTTATTTAAATAAATATGGGCCAAACGTAAATATAACTACGCCAAGAGAATCATCCTCAAGTGCTAGTACCTCGGTCAAAGACCCCATTTTAACTATGTTAAATGTTGTTCGGGATGTGACGGCTAAATGACAAAGGGGTAACGCCCCAACAAGTGAGCTTGGTAGATATGGTGGAACGGATTTTATTTCCACTATGACTACCCAAGATTACCATGCATTTGATATTTTGGCTTGGTGGAAAGGAAAGGAATCCCAATTTCCGATTCTTTTCGCTATGGCCCGAGATTTACTAAGCGTCCAAGCTTCTACGGTAGCTTTGGAGTCTGCGTTTTCTCTTAGTGGCAGGGTAATATCATTACGGAGAACAAGATTAACTCCGGAAGCGATGGAGATGTGCATTTGTTTAAAGGACCACTTAGACGCGATGGATCGTATACAAGACAAAACAAACCTTGAAGACGAAATTGCACTCGAAGCTAAAGTACACGATGAAGAGGTAGAAGAAGGAGTCTCTTCTGGTATATCGGACGAAGAATTAGCATTTGATGAAGCCACTCGTAGAAAATAAATATTAGACGATAAGTTAAATAAAAGTTTTATGTTATTTTTTATTGATTCGTTAATGTATTTTTAAGTTGTTTTAATAAATAAATGATAAATTAATGTTTATTTAATGTGATAAATAATAATAATAATAAGTATAACAATAATAATAATAATAATAATAATAATAATAATAATAATAATAATAATAATAATAATAATAATAATAATAATAATAATAATAATAATAATAATAATAAACCCGGTTGTACCCGGGTTTTGGACCCGACCCGGACCCGACCCTACCCTAACCGGGTATATCGGGTAGGGTACTACACATAGTGAACCCGACCCGGGTTCGTACCCGGGTTCACCAATACCCGGGTACAAAAAAACCCGGTCCGAACCCAACCCGGTTTGAACCAGGTTTCGGGTCCGGCCCAAAACCCGAATTGTGCACCTCTATGTGTATGTACAAGATTTAAAAAATTGGAGCCTTTGGAGAAATGGGGCCTAAAGCAAGGGCTTTAGTAGCTTTACCTTTAAAGCCGGCCTTATACTCACCATCCTAGCGTGTTTGGTCTTAGAGATTGCAACCCAACTATTTCATATTTGATCAAAATTTTTGGCCGTTATTGACCCCACACGTTGTGACGAAAATCAGTATTAATGTAGCTCTAAGTTATTACACGTGTGTTACATGGTTAGCTAAGATAATAACATGTCGTTTGGTAATTGATGAAACAATTTAATTATCACATATAATGAAAGACATTACTTTTAACGAGCAATAATAGATGTACAATTACATTGAGAAATAAATATTTCTTACAAATCTCTAAAAATCTTTGTAAACAACATTTGTTGTCTGTCTCATTATGTAACATTACCATTTTTATCTAATATTAATAATTTGACTCCGTCTCTACTTTGTACTCTTGGTAATATAAAATACAACTCTCCATAAATGAAAATTGTTTATTTTAATTAGAGACCAACTCTAAATAATGATTATCCTTACCTTTTGTTATTTGTTATTGCAAAACATACATGAAGTAAAAATTGTCTTCTGTAGAACTTAAAATGGATCTTTTTATTAGATGGTACAATATTAATTCTTGAAAAATAAATGTTTTAGTAACGATATAACTTCCCGATAGTATTTTGGCTTTTATAACATGTTTTTCAAGAGATATAACTTGCAAGCTAAGTATAATTAGAAAGAACATTTTGTAACTATCTATGAGCATATAAAGTCTAAACATAATAATACTATGTAGTTAATAAAACGAATTTAACTAAGATACAATGCTTACATGAGAGCTAGCACCAAGACTATTCCATAAATATAACGCCACCTGCACTAAAATATATTGCAGACATAAGTTTATTGAATAAACTCTAATTTAGGAAGCTTTGATCATTAAAAATGGACAACTCGTTTAACATATAAAATCTTCTTTAGCTAGTCATTTCAAGTTTTGTTTGACCCAATAGATATAAACATTAACATTACTCGAACATGTTTGAACCATGTATGATAATATATAAACGTGATTGTTAATTATTAAAGCATTTTCAACCCATTCCCCACCCTCATCCCCGACCCCATCTCTACATTAAAAAAAAATAACTTAAAAATCCACTCCATCCCATCCTCATCCTCATCCTCATACCCTATATTTTTAAGAACTAATATACCCATCCCTCATATTTGGGGTGCACTAATCATCCCCTATATCTATTATCTAGTTTGTTTTTTTTAGTAAATGTGAGTTTTATAGAATAAATTAATTATAAAGGGAATAAAAAAATTTATTTAATTGAATAAAGGTAGATGTGATAAATTATACGTGAAATGAGATGTGAAATGTTTTAAACAAGAAATAAGTTTTAAAAAATGATTTAAATTTTGATAAATTATAGAGATGAGGATAGTTAAACTTTGTATAGTAAATTGTATTTATTTTGATAATGATGATTACAAGGGATATATATAGAGTATATATTTACACTTTAGAACCCTCTAATATATAATACTAATCACTAAGTACATAAATGGTCTAACATTCGAAAAACGACCTGTAGCTTAGGTCGTAATTTTGTAAACCGTTGTAAGGGTAATGGTTTGGTGAAAACATCAGCAATTTGATCATTAGTGGATATGAATTGCACAAAGAGTTTTCTCTCAGTAACCTTTTCTCTAACAAATCGAAAATCAACTTTGACATGTTTTGTTCGAGCATGAAAGATTGAATTTGCTGATAAGTATGTAGCACCTAAGTTATCACACCATAGCACTAGAACGGATGGCATATGAACCTTAAGTTCTCGGAGGAGGGCTTTAATCCAAGTGAGTTCAACAACTGCTAAGGTTTTATACTCGGATTCCGTTGATGACCGAGAAATAGTGCATTGCTTTCTGGTAGACCATGAGATTAGGTTAGAACCGAGGTAAATGGAAAATCTCCCGGCGGATCGGCGGTCATCAGGACAACCAGCCAAGTCAGCATCAGAGTAGGCATGCAAAGAGGGACAATGAGCATTAGTGTAAGCATGCAATGTTGAACCGGCAGATTGTTTAATCAATAAGCCATATACAAGAACATCACAATGACCAACAACCCGTTTTCAATCGGTTTCTATAACAAATCACAATCATCTATGTCTTAATATTAACACATACGAATTAATGATTGGGGCACATAAGCATGCACCGAGTAAAACTATCATGTTTGAATCATCATAGCCATTCAATTATACATTTCCTTTTCTTTAAACAAAATTTAAAAGTATTAGGTTAAAAATAATAATTCATTGTGGCTGCAAACTGCGAGTTTACCTCACCATAACAACAAAATTATCATTTTTATCGTCATCATATCCTATATCATCTAACCAACCGATTAAAGATCATACTCATCTCAGGGGCACGTTTCCTCACCATCATTGACAACAACAATACAACAACATCAAGCATCACCTACAGCGATAAGCAAAGAAAAGAAATGCACAACTACGACATCACCACTATCGCAAGCCACACGAAACAACAAACCAAAATCGTTGTGTAGTAGTAGAGACAACACCATAGCGGACACCGACGACCTCTGGTGACATCCATGACCGGCATCCTCACTGTAATCACGACAAGGTCACCAACAATCGTCGTAGTCAGCTACCGGCGACGGGCACCGCTAAAATAACGCCCGAGGTGCCAACAATTAGAGAAGTTGTATCATAAAGATGCGTGGACGGAATGATTCAGTAGGTCAATAACAACCACAGATCTACCTAGAGTTGAAAAAAACTGAAAGCACATCTTTAGATATAGCACGTGCCCTAACACAAAAAATCATTGCCTAGATCTTTCAAGAGGACGACGACCAATGCCTCCATGCACCAGGCAGGTCTACCTAGAATAAGTTGGTTGCATGAGAAAGTCATTTTTCAGTTTTTAAGGTTGTTTGTATCTCTGACCCCACTAACCCTAAATTCAACCTACAATAAACCCCTCATGATTTCATCATACATTGTAGATCCCTTCGTCTCTGTTAGGAGGTAACCGCCTTAATCTGGTCAAAACCAAAAGGCCCACGACCAGCCTTGCCGACACCCCAGGCCGAACCGGGAGGGTTGTGGCCACCGCCTTGATACCTCTTATCCCCAACAAAGGCTCAAAGTCTCTCTCTCTAAGCACCAAAATGTATAAAAAGAGATGATATAAAAGAGTTGTATCAAAGATAATAGACATTACATACATAGCTATCATATTTCTTCTCACACCAAAAAAATAATATTTAATAATCATATATATATATATATATATATATATATATATATATATATATATATATATATATATATATATATATATATATATATATATATATATATATATATATATATATATATATATATATATATATATATATATATATATATATATATATATATATAGTGGAAATGCTCGCGCGTTGCGTCGGTAAGGTTGTTACGTGATTACTTTGGGAAATCGATTTTAGTCAGTATTGGCTCGATGCGTTATGACGTAAAGTAAAAAAATCAAAATATAGTTATTGAAAAAAATGATTGAAGGAAAAAAATTATGTATATTACAAAAGTTTTTAAGATAAGTCCAACAAGATTAGTGAAAGCATTGGTGGTATTTGTAGTTGGAAATCACTTATTACCTAGATTTTAAGGGGGGGTTTGTTTTATCAATGTAGGTTAGAGTTTTATAATCATTGAAGACAGCTTTCGGTGGTGATTTGCATAAGCCGAAGAAAGTTAATGAATAAATTGTCACCAAAAATTACCATCTTTATTGTTATTGAGCTGTTAACAAGCAGCAAGAGAAAAGGGGAAGAGGGATTAATGATCAATCGCAATGAATGAACAACATTGAAAATAAATGGCGGTTTTGTTTGGGCACGTGTATATGCTTTAGTATTTGTATTATAAGCATCATATGTTATTACTTTAATGTAAGGGCACAAATAAAATAAAATAATGTAACACCCCGAAAAGTCAAAATGAGTCATTAAGGGCAATGGGCTTAATTAATGGGTATTTAATAAAAGAAGGAAATGGGTTATGGGCCAAATTGGGTTTATGGGCAAGAGCCTAAGTGATTAAGGCCCATAATCAGCCCTTAACCTACCCAAATCAGCCTCCATCTCCATCATTTGAACCCTAGCAACAAAAATTCGTAGAGAGAGAAAGTAGAGAGAGAAAGTGAAGAAAATTCAAGATTTGAAGCTTCCAAGGTTAAAAGATTGAAGATCTGGGTGTTGGAGCATCAAAACCTAAGAAAGAAGCAACAAATCCAGGTAAGAATCGACCTCTAAACCCTTCTGTAGATCAAACCCGGATTCTAGGGTTTTGGGTTTTGAAAAGTTGCAAAGAATCGCATAAAGGTCACATTTTTACGTATGAAAACATGTATAAAACTTAGATTTAGCCTCATGGATGATAAATTAGAGATTGGACGTAAAAAGTTATGATTTTGGGTTAAAAACGGACTGGTTCGTAATTTTTATGCGATCTGCAAAACTGCATATGCATCCAGCGAAATTGCATATTCAATCAGCGAAACTATGAGGACTTCCTGCGAAACTATAGTTTCGCAGGTAGTTTCGCAGACATGTTTTTCCAACGAAAGTTGGGCGAAACTGGCAGTAAACTGGCAGCGAAGATGCCAGCGAAGGTGCTAGCGAAACTAGCAGCGAAACTGCTGGTGAAACTAGCAGCAAAACTGTTGGCGAATCTAGCTGCGAAATTGCTGATCTTGCAGCGAAATTAGCAGCGAATTTAGGCAGAAAATTAACCCCTTAGAGTGTTAACTTGTCTGCAGGTTGTGTAGTGTGATCCTAGCCTAGAAAGCGTAGTCTAGAAGTTATTCGTGGTATCCAGGTGAGTTCTAGATCCTCTATTTATAAGTTTTTCCATGTTTTGAGGCTATTATGCATACTAAATTTACGTTTTTAAATGATCAAGATTTTAAGGGGTTTTAACAGGAAGAACGATTTTTCTATAAGTAAATGTGCTATATAAATGTTTAAATATAAAAATTTTTCGCACTGACCTGGCAGCCCGGCCCCAGCCAGGGGCGTTGCCCCTTGGACCGCACTAAGGGCTGCTGCCCCTAGGACCGCGCTGTCAGGGGCTGCCGCCCCCGAACCCCCGCTGTCCCGCGGCGGGTCGGCTATGTTCTATGATGACTAGTACTTGGTATGTTGTGTACTTAATAAGTTAAGTATTATATATTAAAGTGGAAGATGATATTAATGAAAAGCGAAACTTAATGAATGTTACCCCCGGGCCCGTTTGATGATGTAAAGTCTTGCAAGCACTATGATAGACTTCACTTATGTGAGTCTGATGTATGATGATGGATCTGTATTCATGAGCGGGCTATGTGCCTTGCAGTGTGGATCAACTGTCGGGGGTTAGCTACCGTATTCATGTGTACCGACAGGGATTGGCATTTGTTGTCAATCAACATGGAGCTCTTGCTTTGTGCAATCTCGTTTATGATGAAAGTGAAAGATAATGAAAGAATGAAAGATAATAAACATGCTTATTATGATGCAAGTTATGTTATGTACTAAGATGTATGCATGGTCATTATATGAAGGATAAAGTTTATATTTTCTTATATTATTTAAAACTAGAACTCACTCAACGAAGCTGACTTTTATGCATAATAGTTGGCAGGTAAGTGCTGATGCTGAGGATGGCACACAGAGCTACTTGGGAAGCTATGGATGGCATTCAAGTTTATGAAAATCTTTATTGTAATTTAAGAACAAGTAATATGTTTTGTTTACAATTAAATGACAAATGTATGAGTACGATGTGTTTTCAAAGGTTTAAATGAATGTCTAATTATTTCCACTGCAATGTTTTATTATTAAACTGATTTTATGCTATGATTAACCAACTGTGAGGCTTCCCGATAACAGGGCCTTACAAATAATTCATTTTTTTAAACTTAAGCATGACTTTTCATATGGACGTTTTAATCCATATGTAAAAATATAATTCTATCCACCTTTCACTTTTTAATAAAAAATATAGATAAATATTAAAATTATTAAACTCACAATATGCTCCTGTAAAAATATTAATATTATAGTTATTATAAATATAAAGATATATACAAGTTATATAATTAAATATTTAAATAAAATAATACTTAATTTAAATAGTATTTAGTTATAAAAATATAACTAGTAATAAAAATTTAAAAGTTAATATATAGTATCTTAAATAAAATAAAATTTAATAAAGTGAATTAAATAATATCATATTATTAAATAATATATTAATAATACTTTTTAAATACATGAAAGAGCCAATGATAAAAATATTAAGGTATATAAAATTTAATGGATAAATTTACCATAATGCCGCTAAATTACCTTAAAATCTTAATTAATTCTTTGTTCTACCCCTCTTAAATGACGTGCACTTCTTTGTACATGTTGCTTCAAAACTTGCATGCTTGACAAAATTAAATCTCTATCAAAAGAGATGTATTATATAGTAGTATAGATATATTTTTTAAATAAAATAATACTTAATTTAAATAGCATTTAGTTATAAAAATATGATTAGTAAATTTAATGAAGTGAATTAAATAATATCATATTATTAAATAATGTATTAATAATGTATAGAAGAAATTAATTAAATGGGGACAAAAATATAACTATTGTATAAAACAATTGTACTTTATGCTTAAAATATTATATAAGTGTCTTACATTTTGATTGAAATTATCATTATCCTATTAATATATATTATATTATAGTTATGATAGTATTGTTGATTCTTATAGGGTCCTAATAAAGAGACACTCACCCATATAAATCGACATCCCCTATACGTCGCGTATGGGCCTATGCGCGACGTATAGGGTCGAATACACTGAAAAAGAAAAATTCAGGGGGCTGTCAGAGAGCTATACGCCCCATATAGCCATATACGACCCCCCCCTATACGACATATATAGGGCTATACAACGTGTATAGCAAATTTCGATACTGACTCCGTGGAAAAATTCAAGGGGCTGTCAGAGGGGTTATACGTCCCGTATAGGGCTATACGACCCCCTCTATACGACACGTATGGGGTCGTACGACTCGTGAGAAATTTTAGAATGTTGATTTAAAATATTGAAGTGTCTATTTAACCCATCCCTTTTTATATTAGTTTTTTTTCATTATTGTTCCATGTAGTTGAAGCTATACTAGATAAGTACTAAATTTTGGATGTTTGGACTTTTCTATTTAGCTGACCAGATTCCATGCATAATGGGACCCCTCTTTAAGGCGCATCAAGATACCGTTGAAAGAAAGTAACCGAATTCCCACTAATTTAATTAATTAATTAATTAATTAATTAATACACATATTAAAATCGAAGTTACGTACATCACTGATTAACTGTTTTCCAATTAGAAATTGACATATGTGTAGATGTAAGAAATGACGCATTTCTGATAGTGATATTAACAGACAAACATAAACAAGTCGTTTTATCTGTCTCACTTATATTTTTCTTCTAATAGATAAGAATATTATTTATAACGTATATATTTTGAACATACACATCAAATATTTATTTCTAGAAGAACGGAATTATTGTAGAAACTAACGAGATGTTAGGAATCGAAAAAGAATTACAAAAGGAAAAAACAATTACAATATGAACGATCGAGAATAACACCACTCTAACTAAAATACAAAACTTATGTTTACTGTTCATCAATTTATTTGAGAAGAACATAATATCATCCATCGTTTTTAGAGGAGATCAATATTCCCTATTAAAAAGTTCATCGTTTCTGAATCCATCAAATAAGAGATCGAGTACTCAACACCACTTTAGATTTGTGTATTCTCTTCACCATGAGCAATCTTTTAGTATGATATCAAAAACCATCCGATTTTAGGGCAACGAGAGGAAGAATCCACTCCATTGCTACAACCAAACCCAAATATTCATCGAGAAACTACACCCAAAGAACGCGTGATCCGTCTCTTTTCTCTCTGGTTATTACAAAAGATATATTAGATTAAAACATCTTCTAAAAATATCTAACAATTACAATTCTTATAGATTATTACTTTTAATACTATTAAAACATCTTCTGAAAATACTTTTAATATTATCACTATTAACAATTACAATCTTATCATCATAATTATTCATTTGTTTACACTTGATTTACATTCGTTTTTTATTCCATTTCATTTTGCATCTCCGTACTTCATTCACAATCACCACCGTGAGATAAATCAAGTGGAAATCAAGTGTAAACAAATAAATAATTATGCTATTAACATTGTTATTGGTAACAAAACTAAAAATTGGGATTATGTAGGTCAATTTAATATGAATTAGTCGATTCCTCTGAAAAGATGATGATTTGAGAAGCTCTATACGTATTATCAGCAAATAAATAATAGTTTGGATTATTAAAATACAATTCCGTCTTAAAATTTAGTTTGATTAAATATAAAATTACTTTGTTTGCAGAAATTTCATTTATATATAATCCAAAATGCACAAAGTTATCAAAAGAAAAAGAAAACTTGTAATTGGCTGAAAGAATCAACGAACGTGGGACGACCGAAACTCCCGATGCTTGTCGGTGGAGATTCCCGGGGTCCCCGGCGCCGGAAGCACCGCCACCGACTCCAAGCTGACTCTTCATTAATATTATTATTATTAATATTATTATTATAATTATTTATTATTATTAGTTCAACTGGTTAATATAAGATACTCACTACATTAACATTATTAACATTATTATTATTTACCAATGATTCTTAGTCTAGCTAGTTAAGGCGATGTAACAGTTACATGCAAATATTAAAAGGTTATGGGTTCAAGTTTCCTTCTGAAAGGGTTGGAGGTACGGTCCCGACTGAAAAATAAATAGTTAGACCCAATTAAAATAACACCTATTATTATTATTATTATTTACACATTTATTCCAACATATAATAATAATAAGAATAATAAAGCAACTCGATCTTCCATTTGGATAAGTCCCCTATAAATCCACCCACAAAATCAAGAAACTCAATCAAAAACCCAACAAACATTTTACTAACATTTCCTCTTGACATCAAATATTCAAATGGCTGTTATTTCAACTGCATCTTCACTCTTCACATCCCCTAATTTCACCTTCAATCCACCCTCTTCCTCACACTCAAATATTCCCTTCTCCATAACCTACAAACGATCAACAACCACCTCCGCTTACGCCACGGCCGAGCGGACCGCAACCGAGTCGGGGCCGATCAGATCGTTTCGTGCCCCGACTCCTTCGTCCCTATACGACGTGCTTGGGGTTCGAGTCGGGGCCGATACGAGAGAGATCAAATTGGCCTATAGGAAACTAGCTAGAGTGTTGCACCCTGATGTGGGAAGTGGTGACTCATCGGCTGATGAGTTTATGAAAGTGCATTCGGCTTATTCGACGCTATCGGACCCCGATAAACGGGCGGTTTATGATCGGAGTTTGATACAGAGGCGGGCCGGAGATTCGGTTCCGGTGAGGTCTGCCGCGGGTTATCGGTGCCGGAGATGGGAGACCGATCAGTGCTGGTAGAAACTTGATCATTGGAATTGGAATTGGAATTGAAATTGAAATTAAAATTAAAATTAGATCGTGTTTTAGAGATCTATTTAGTTTGTAAATATGTAGTTTAAATTTAGTAACCATTGTCACAATACTTGGGATAGATTTTGGAATCACAGTATTGAATTTTGCATCTTCTATCTTTTGCTTTTAAAATGTACTATTTAATAATCAAAATGTCTTGTTAGATAATATTCAAAACGTATGTGAGATGTATTAAATAGTACATTTTAAAAGTATAACTTTAAGTAACTATATGTGAACGTAAAAATGTCAATTATCTATACTTAATTCATGTTTTCTATATGTGTATTAGCGTAACGTCTTTAAAAGTGACCAAAAGTAGTGATACGTGAACTTAACTTTTTTCGAGCAAACAGAAACATCTAATTGCAATAGATTCTTCTGTTAGTCGTAGTCGATGTTTATTGTTTCTTGACAAAAGAGAATCTCACTAGTTCTGAAATTTGATTCAGCCGGTACTATCAGTAGACCGGTAACACAGTTGGTTTGCTCTCAAGTTCTGTTTAAAAAACATTAGTAACAAGCATTAATAAGCATGATGAATTGAAAACATCCATCGATCTACAAAAATATTGTGTGATTTTGGAGATTTATGAATTGAAATGAAATTGAAGTATTTGAATTATACAATTCCATAATTTGGATATCAATTCAAATAATAATATAGAAGAAAAGTCAAATACAAGAGAGCAAAGAGATGTTGCAGAGTTCACGACTCTTCGAGACTCCACAACCATCATGCCATACGTAAGAAAACTTTCTTTTTAGTGGAAAATGAATAATCCTTCTTTCTTTTAGTTATATAAAAAATATAATATTTTATTATTATAGTATTTTAACTAAATATATCAATTTCCCAAAAACTATTAATTTTGTTGTAAATGTTTATATAACAAATTTCTTAATTAGAATATATATAATTCATAAGGCTCTATGTACTCACCTCTACTCCTTGCGGGAGAGGTGGAAGAATGGTGCCACAACACCACGCCGACAAGCCGTGGAGCTTGTCCTGTTGGTGGCGTCCCCCTCGAGTTTAAATTAATTGTATCAAATTCACCTTTGATATGCATTTTTCTAAAAATACATATCAAATAGCTAAACTATTAAAAAGTTAATAATCATTATTTCTTATAAATATAACTAGTTTACTTTAACTTTTTGACCGTTAAGATTTGAAATTGAGCTTTTATACTTGGGGCTTAATATAAAAAAAAAATACAGTTATTAGTTAAATAAAACCACTTTGGAAAGTTTGGGGCTTGTGCAGTTATGTTAAACTTATAATTTAAAGCTTATAAATTATGACATATTAGATACAGTTAAATAGGTTAACTGAACAAGTTGAATTAAAAAGTTATAAACAACCGAAAATTGGACTGAAAACCGGTTTTTAACTGGAGTTCGTTTGAGCTGATTCTCTACGATTTTCTATATTTTAGGTTCTTTAAAACTTTTTCCAATATATAGTCTTTATATAACGGTTTATGTATACTTTTATATTTCTTAATTTGCCCATTTAAGAAAAGAGAATCATGTGTTCTCCCAGGCAAACATGGGTTGTTGTGTTTCTCCATGCTTTGGTGCTTTTATTTTATACAAATAATAATAAAATAATAATAATAACATATAAACACGTCAGTTTTTATATGGATAATTGATCTTTATATACCTAAGCTGATGTCTTATGTCGCCTTAATTTTATATTACGGCCGTTCATCTTATCCAATGGGCACGGGACTTGCCTCCTCACATGCAAAAACTTCCAAAATTTCCTTAATTTAATATTATCTTTTTCTATTATTAAACTATGACAAGTCTATAACCTTTGGAAAAAAAGTGAACAACTAAGTATAAAAATCAAAGAACAAAACAAACTTTATTTTATAAACCGTGTCACTTTTGGTCGAATCAATGGTCCAAACTAATACAATCTGAAATGTCCTAAGAATAGTGGCATCTCTTATTTTTTACTTGTTAGCACATGATCTTTTGATCTAAGTTGTCACGTCAGTAAAGCTTTTTCGTATTAAAAGACAAAATTGATTCCTATGAGTTGATGATTTTAGAAAAAGAGTACATTAACACTTAGAGGGGATGGCGGAGAGGAGCTTATATGATTTGTTTTATGGTTTATCGATTTATGGTTCTTCGGTTTTTGTTCGGTTTGAAAGTAAAAATAATCAAAATTGACCAAAAGGCGAATTATTTGTTCACATTCTTTATGGAGAATGTTTAATATTAATTTGTGGTCTTGTTATGAAGTGTAATCGATTTTGGTTTTCTCATTCATGTATCTTTAGTTTCAAATCAAAGAAACTTTATTTTTTATTTTTTTTCTGAACTAATGTACTACCTTGTTTCTAAAAAAATATGTTATCTTAATTGTGTCCATCTATTAATTTCCCAGTCTGGTTTGCACCTCTAATCCTTTCAAGAGAAAACCTATACATTACTAAAAAACTCCTAGCTCAACCCTCAATATTTTATTAAGAGTAAAACTTAAACTCATACCTCTCTAGAAAAACCTTATTTGTTCATCAAGAGTTACTGTTTAATCAAGAGTTAATGTTTAAGGGAAAATCTTACAACTAGACACATGTGCAAACTATTGAGTTTTTACTAAGATTTTGAAAACTTTTGTAACAAAAGTAGACATGATAAATTTAAACATATATAAAGTTACCACGAATTATTCCTATACCTACGTAGAAGCATACCTAAAGAGATGGAAGTGGAGAAGTGATAGATGTTTCGATAGAATAATCGGGACTTGGAGCTGGTGTTCGGGGACATTTTAGTGTCATCATTCATGTGGTGAAACATAAAAGTAAACTCAAATCTTTAAATTGGGGTCATTGATGTTATATCAATTTATCTGCTTAGATTATGCAAACGTTTCATAGCTCTTTGCTAGTTTAATAAATTGCCTTTTGCCGTTAAAAAAAAACCTAAAGAGATTTTGAGAAAATGAATTAACCAACTAAAAGTGTGACACTAAAACACATCACCTACAGACAAAACCTGTCAATAATTAACCAACTAAAGCCAAAATAAAATAGACAATTAAAAATAAAAATGCCTGTCGGCAATCTCTATTCAAATTTGATTGTTGTCTACTGGAAAAGAAATTTTTATTTTATTTTATTTTTTTGAATAGCAAATGTGTGATCCTATTTCGAAGAATGAGTGTTATTTTAATTGGGTCATTAAATCGTTTTCCAGCCGGGACTGTACCTCCAACTATTCAGGAGAAAATTCATTACTAAAACAATCCACTGTGAATTAAACATTTTGTTTAGAGCGAGAGTTAAGCCATTACATTACCATATTTACATGTCGTTAGAAATCACTTAACCATATGAATTACAATTTTCAAATATTTCTTATATTTATTTTATTCAAGAACCTTCATTCACTTCTTTCGCTCTATTGCTATAATTTAAACATGAAAAATCAAAGATATATGGTTTAATAGTATTAACGTGTACAAAATATTTCACTTCAAAATGAATAATGATTCAATCATCATGATAAAAATAAAAAGAAAAGAGAAAAAAAAGCTAGGGCTTAAGAGCAATATCCGATGGTATCTAAAGAGTAATCACCTTAGCATTTCATATTTACTTATATCTTTACATTATACGGGAAACATAAAAAAATATTTAAAAAATTACTCATATATCAGTTTTATATTGTCATCTTAATCCCCTACATTTTTAAAAGAAATCATAATGATATCTCATATTTGGGTGTCATCATCTATTATTTTATATTTACATATGCAGTTGTGAAAGAATGAAAGAAAAAAATATGTAAAAAAAGAAAAAAAAATTCTCTATTATTAATAAACATGGGAAATGAATAGTGATATTTTAGGTTTTTCAAATTAACACAATATTTTTTTTTTTAATTGATTCCTTTTTAGTTTTGATTTTTTTTTCTTTAGCCATATTTGTTTTAAATATTTTCACGTTTTACTTTAACATTTTGTTTTTTTTACTTTGTTCACTAAAGTTTCAAAATTTAGAGTTTGGTCACCTAACTATTTACATGAAAGTTTTATTTTCTTGAGTTTTGTCACTAAAATTTAGTAATTTTTACAGTTTGCTAGTCAAATTATTTTGTTTTGTTTTGCTTTTTTGTTATTTTACTATGATCACTAAAGTTTATGATTTAGAGTTTGGTCACTGATTCGTTTTTTTATGATTTTAGCCATTAAATCTAGGATCTTATAGTTTGACCCCTGCAGGATCGAGTTTGGTCACTCGACACAATTGTTATCTCTCAAACTCACTAAGTTACACTCAGATTGATGATGCTGAACCTCTTAAGAGTTGATAGTAATATAATAAGTAAACACACACAAGAGAAAGGTTTTTTTAAGATACTTGTATATATTACTTCTCAACTCAAAAAAATACAAGATTCTTATAAGCATGATCAATGAGTTACAATGAGAAACTATATATACTATTATCTACAGCCGGTTATACTTTGATACCAGCTAGAAACTTACGACTAAAGCAAATACTACATTGCTAGAAGTAAGGTATCCTAGATAAAATACTATCTAAGATTTGGTAGTCATGACATGTCCATCACTTATCTTTTGTCACCAACCAAAGTTGGTAACTGTACTAATTTATAAAGAATGAACAGTGGAATGAAGTATGGTCAACTACATAGGCGTGGGAAAGCGCTATGCAGTATCTCAGAGGTTGCAACGGCTTGTCAGAAGGAGCATACTTATGTCCACTGGTTCATAGTAGGTTCTTCCGAAGGTTAATTGGCTTCAGAAGAACAAGTTATTCCGAAACCACTTATACTTCTGAAGAGTCTACTTCTTCTGAGTCTTGAGATATCTTCATACTTCAGAAGTCATTGTCTTGGAATCTTCTAAGTGTTGAACGTCGGAAGAAGGAAAACTTTGTCTTCGGAAGTTAGAGTTCCTCTTCGGAAGCTCTGTTAGCCTTGACATTTGGAAGCTCAGCATTTGCCTTCGAAAGTTCCTTTTGCCTTCGGAAGTTCCTTGTCAGTTGCACCAAAAATGTTGTAAGTGTTGTTTTGGTTGCATCAGCCTTACTTGATCCAACAATCCCAACTCATAGTGAGTTTTATTTTATTTTATTTTATTTTTATTTTTGTGTTTGCGCACTAAAGTTTAGTATTTATATAGTTTCATCACTAAACTTCGATTTTATAGTTTCTGCAAGCTAGTTAGTAAACGATCAAAGTAACGCTACATTGCCTGTGGGAAAAACAAATAGCCTCCCACCATGTATTTTTAGTTGGCGTTTGGTTGGAAGGAATGGAATGGAATGAAATGAAATTGAGAAAAATAATTTTCAAGTAAAATTATGTTTGAGTGGGTAATAAAATGTAAAACCCAAGGGAAAGTTTCACCTCAAATTTCCTTGGTTGTGGGATTTCAAAATCCCGCTTTAGGTGGAAGGATTTTGAAATCCCACAACCAAGGGAATTTGAGGTGAAACATTCCCTTGGGTTTTACATTTTATTACCACTCAAATATTATTTTACTTGAAAATTATACTAGTTTCTCAATTTAATTCCATACCATTTCATTCCTTCCAACCAAACACCCCCTTAAAGTTTGATCATTAAAGTTTATTGTTCTAGAGTTTCACCACAAAACTTATAGTTTCCGACGAGCTGGCTCAACAACGACCAAAGTGACGTAGCCTTGCGTGTGGAAAAATGACTGAACTCCGCCGTGTAGCGCGAAGGGACCGAACCTAGTTAAGTATTACTTAATTAAAATAAAGAAAATAAATAAAATTGTTAAAAAATAAATATTCTTTTATTAATTATAAGAGATGATGATAAGAAAACTAAGTAAAAAGAAATTTAAAGACACATAACAAACATAACCCAAACAAACATTTTACATATATCATACTCATATTAAACCGAACCGCTACTCCTACAAAAATTCAAAGATGTAGTTGAACAAAAGAGAATATTTTAATTGAAGACGGAGGAACCGATGAAGGAACATATATGTTTTTATGTTTATGTTTATGCATGTCATTAATAAAAATAAAAAAATAGTCAAGAGTAATTAATTTCAGTTTAGTGAATACGGTTGCCGACTCACTCGGTTGGTTTTATCGTACCATGATACAAGTCCAACTCACCACCACCACTAACATTTGTTTTATCCATTATTATTAGTTTTAATTTCAGTTTAGTTTTCTAAGTTTAATAAAAATATCCATTTTGATTCAAAAGTTTAAAAATATTAATTTCAATCTAAACATTTAATTTCAATTTTTATCTTTTAAGGTTTAATAAAAATAATCATTTTGATTCAAAAGTTTAAAAACATAAATTTCAACCTAAAAGTTTAATTATTTGTTTTTAATTTTAGTTTAAAAGTTTTTCTGTTTTATATTCAAGTTTAAACAACTGATAAACTTTTAAACTGAAATTAAAACAATTTATATAACTTTTGAAGATAAATTGATGATTTTTTAATTTTGTCAAAAATTAGGAACAATATTGAACTAAATACTATTTTTATTAATCATAACCACAAGTCAGGTTAGTTATATGGTAGTTAACCATTAACGAAGATGGGAGACAGATATGTGGTTGTAGAAATTCGATTGCCGTTTTAGTGATCGGGAGCTGTAAATGTGGATGTTAGAGTTTTCGAAACAAATACCACAAATCATTATACTAATGAAGTAGAATCAAATAAGAAATTTCATTTTTTGTGTGAACTTAAGAACTATTTTTTAACACATGATTACACGTATGTAGTGTTAAACTTTAGTCCGGTAATGTAAACTTTTAGCCCAGTAGTGTAAATTTTTATATAAATATCGAGTTCGCTCCCCCCCCCTAATAAAATGATTTCGCCCCCGGCCCCCCTACGGATATGTTCAAGCTCTACCGTCATTTGACTCAACTTTTAGTATTTTAATTAGAATGAAACTTTAAGCCATGAACTCATAATATTTACGAGTATATATGAAGAATGAAATGTCAGAACTTTTAGAAAAAAGTAAACAACCTTATAAAACAATGTTTTACTTTATAAGTTATAGGAATAACCGAACGAGTATAATACGAACGGTCTCTTTAACATAAAAGGCTTTAAACGCTGCATGTTGACTGTTTGCTGACTCACATGCATTATCTTCACCGTACAATCCATCCATCATCATTCAACATTCCAACTCACCACCACACCTTCAACATGCCAATTCTTCGTCGTTGTACGAGGTACTCGGGGTCCGTGTCGGGGCCGATACGCTTGTGGTGAAAGAAACGTACCGTAGATTAGCTAGAGTTTTGCATCCTGACGTGGGGAGTTGTGAGTCCTCGGCCCATGAGTTTATGAAGGTGCATTCGGCATATGTCACGCTTGTGGACCCCGCGCAACGAGCGGCTTATGATCGGAGTATGGTGCGTTGTGGGAATGGGGTGTCGTGTCCGGTGAGATACTAGTCTCACCGGACACGAAGATGGGAGACCGACCAATGCTGGTAGAAATTGATGTTTGAATTTGAGTGGTATTTTGGAGATTAGAGTTGGTTCAATTTTAAGAACCATTTTCATAAATCCTATTGTTTTGTTATTCAAATTTTTTGGCAAATGTAATATCAAGCTGACTGAACTCATAAGTTTATCTTAGTTGAGATGATTCGGTTGTTTTAACTTTTAATGGTTTATATGCACATTGAATAATAATAATAATAGCTAGTATTAAGTCCGTTGGGTTGTGGTAGGGGGCGTAAAACCATTCCATGTAGCACTAATGTCACGTCACTGTCACCGACCACCAACATAAAAAAGCTCGTATTAAAAAAAGTAAAAACAAAAAAATAAAATCGAACCGAAAGTAGATGTAAAAGAATTTGAACCACACATGTGAAACGTAAAACATGAAAAGCAATTCAAAGTTGATGTAAGACTCATACGTTGCGACGCGGCCGTTAAACATGAAAAAAATAAGCGTAACAACGTTAACCATACACGCATGTTACGACGTGTTAACTCTTATAAAAAAGACCGAAATGTAAAACGAAAACTTGTAAAAAATGAAAGGTATGGTTGATTAAAGTTGAAAGTAAAAAATTATAAGGATAAATATGTAAAAGATACAAAAATACCGAGTTTAAAATAAAATTGTAAAAGAAAAGAAAAGAACAAAAAATAATGTACAACCTTTAATGCGCATTGTACACACATGTTTTTTAATATATATCGAGTTGAAAAATGGTTCAAAGTTAGCCCAATTTCATAAAAAAACTAACGGAGGTTAAATTTCAGTTAATAATAAATCATTGAAGGAAAATAAGATTAAAGTTGATAGTAAATGTAAACATTTCATGAGTTTAGATTAATCCCGGACAGTAAACAAAAATAATAACAATAACTCTTAATAAAAATGAAAAATAATATAATATAAAATAAAAAAATTCAGAATCTTGTGGATATATTATGTAACATTTGACATATGTCAGTTTTTAAATGAATATATGTAGTTTGAATATATAATTGAATTTTATTTTTATTTTTATATACCTACGCTGATGTCTTATGTCGTGTAAATGTTTATTACGACTGTTCATCTTATCCAATAATGTTCCAAACCTTCCTTGATTTAATACTATTTTTTCAAATATCAAACTACTAGGAGAAGACTATATAACCTAGGAAAGCAAAGAGCAACAAACATAAAAATCAAGGATCAAAACTATATTTTACAAACCCTGATATGTGTATATTATCATGTTAAATATACGTCAATGTGTTTTTACTTGTTGCACTTGACTCGTTTTAAATTGTCATCATTAGTAAAGTTACATCTTTTCATAGTAAAAGACAAAATTGATTCATATGATTTGATGATTTTAAGAAGAGTACAATGAAAATTAAAAGGGGCGAAAAAGGGGAAATTGTATTTAGCCCATGCCAAAGAGGATGCTCTGTTTTATGGTTTATTAATTTATGGTTTCTTTAATTATTGTCTATTTTGAAACAAAAAAAATATCAACACCAACCATAAGAAAAAAAAACATAAATATGGGTCTAATAATATTTTTATGAAGAGCTATCCAATAGCTCTTCCATTTCAACTGAACCGAACCTATAAAAACCCATGCTTCAGCAATCCTAAGAATACCAGTTATTATCCGTTTTTTTAAACAACATCTAGCGGTTATGATAATTAACCATTGAACGGGTCCCATTGAAGGGGCATAGACACTATTTCAACAACTATAAATAACCTTGTAATCCATCATTTGAATATGACATAAACGTATGTGTAAGTGTGCATCGATTCTCTTTCAAAATCATTATGTAAGTTTCCATAAATTAGTAAGTGTATTTGTGTCCACCAAATCCTAACACATTCACCCCAATCTCCCGTTATAAGTTACAAATCTCAAATAGCGGACATTAGCCTCAACAAAAGCTTATGAGTTGAGTTTTAGTCAATTTTGTTATTGTATCCAAACCCCATCTTGTATGATTTAAAAATTCTACCTATTGGATAAAAAAAACACCTTACCACTAGTTAATGTTTCTAAGAGATATTTTAATTATTTCACACTAATGTAACAATCAAAGTTAACATCCATTTAACTAAAGGACCATCAATAAAAGTGTGAAACAACTTTACGAATTGTAATTGTTAAAACAAAATTATAATTTCCTAAAATTTGAAACAAAACCGTAATTTAGCCCAACACTAGAAATCATCTGTCTAATTAATTTCCGTTTTATACAAACAAAAGGAAACATCACATTTAAAATGGGCCTCATATTCTAATAATAATATTTAGGGGCCGTTTGACAATTTCTGAATGATTAAGTGCTGAACCAACAAGAGGTCTGAACCAGTAAGTGCTAAACCATTAATATGTCTAAACTACTAAGAGCTAGTATATCGTTTAACTATTCAAATACAAATGTCCGACCAATTCAAATAATATGTATTAACCATTTAGCATTAGACCTATTAACCATTTAGCATTATTATAATACTTAACAATTCAGAAGCAAATGTATGAACCATTCAGACATCTAAACAGTCTGAACCATTAATACTGATCCATTCAGATATCTGAACCATTAATAGGCTGATTAAGAGACTGCCAAACAACCCCTTAGCAATTTGACATCTATAGTAGTGTAATTTGATTGGCTAACGTGCCAACTATTTTATAATATCTCTTTTTTTTCCTCTTAATTTTCTTTGACTGTTTTTATAAAAGAAAATTAAAATAAATTTTTTATTTTAACTAAGATTGTTAAATCAATTAGATAATTTATTGTTTTTACTCACACCAACGTTATATTTTTAAGATTTTTAATATACTGTTGTGACATATTTCATAAATATGTAATGTTTATCTGGCACGTATCTATGTTTCGAAGTCGCTCAAGAGACGTGAATATACATTTATCAAAATCGTCGCATAACCGTGCCGCACCAAAACGCAGAAAGGCCTCCTGTCTTCTAGGCAAAAAGATAATATCACGTTTAAAATGGGCCAATATCATAATTATAACGTTTGAATGTTTTTGCCTTCTCTAAATTGACACTAGTGACCATGTGTAAGACCCAATGATGATGTTTCTTAATTTACAACTGTATACCCCATCTTTTCTTCATGTTTTCAACTCTACTCAATGTTGGTGTTTAACCCTCTTTTCCCTGTTTTATTCAAACAAAAGGAAATAACAAATTAAATTGGGCTGATATTTCCCACAGACATTAGAAAAACATCACATGTAAAATGGGCTGATAATGGTTTTTAGGAGGACATTTCATAGTCAACAAAGGGGATAACAAAAAACTAGGGTTGTTTACGAGCTAAGTCGAATTGGCCCGAACAGATTTTTGCTTGTGTTTAGAGGTGTACAAACCGGTTTTTTTGTTAAACGGACTGGTTTTTTTAATATGTACAAACCAGTTTTTATCAAGAAACGGTTGAAAACTGGATTTTTTTGAAAAACTGTTTAACCGGTTTTTTTAATTTGAAACCGGTTTTGGAGCCGGGTTTCAAACCCGTATACAAACCGCCGGTTCGGTTTTTTTTCCAAACCAATTTTTTGTACACCTCTACTTATGCTTGGCTTGTTTCCAAACCGAACCGAGTCAATCGGCTCATTTACAATTACACGGAAAATCGAGCGAGCATTTTTCAAGCGTGAATTTTTCAAGCGAGCGCAAATGAGCAGTGAACAATTTCTACAACCCAACTATCTAGTGTGTCATCCGATTATATTGGAATGTAAAACGATGACAATGTTAGGTATTAAATTTCTTGACTTCTAAGGCAGCTACATCAAACATGATAATTCATAAATAACATTATGTGTGCCTAGCAATGAAGCTAAGGTTGTAGCCGAAGGTGAACATATTGAAGAGAACGATAACTGTGAGAGTGGGAGATGAATGACTAATAGTAAGAGTGGGGGATAAAAAACTATCTCTATGCGTCTTAGGATTTTACTTTTATGTTTTGTAAGGATTCCTGAAGTCTGATGCAACCAAAACAGCTCCTAGTGTCTCAGCAACATGCACTAAGTACTGAAGTGAAGAATGCTTCGGAAGTTTTACACAAAGCATTAGAAAATACTCTAAGTGTAAAATCTTCCGAAGCCAAGACCAATATCTTCCGAAGCCAAACATGAAGTCTTCCGAAGCTTCAGAGACAAAGTCTTCCGAAGCCTCATCCTATGAAGACAGATTTCGAAGAAGCTTTTAGTACACATGCTTTATCTGATGTACTGTTCCATAAAGCACCTTTTCCGCTGCATCTCTGTAAAGTCACCAACTTACATGAGTTGGTGAAAAGGGCCTTGCTTTTGGTAACTGTACATTGAGGTCTTGAGTATTCAACTTTCCACTTTATGTACTTTATCCTTTTTGTATTGTATAAGGATGTGAGCTATGGCATGTCATAGTCACAAGGTCAAAAGGCAGATATGCCTTTTGATCCTACAATTGATTTTGTTAGTGTCTAGTCAATTGTATCCAGCTGGCTTTCAAAGTATGGCCCGCTGTAGGTTGTAGTATAAGTATTTCAAGTTCTTGTATCTTTTCTTTATGCTTTGTAACACTTGTAAAAGAACTTGAGAAAGCAATATACTGCCTCCTTGAAACCCATACTCTCTTGTTCTGTCTCTTGCTTTACTTGTGTTCTTTGTATCACTTTGGTTACCCAGTTCACTGTTTGATTAGAGCTTAGTTATTCTCCTCATTGTGTTGTTGTGTTGTAATTGTGTTTAAGCCCTTAAACGGTCCTGCAATTGGTATCAGAGCTTTCAGGCTCTTGATATAAGATCTAACCATCTTAAGATCCCTCACACACACAAAAGCTAAACTCTTCAAATGGCTGCCATCTCTAAGACTGATATGGAGACTGGAACCATGAACAAATCCCCACTGATCACTCTTGATGATTTTGACACCTGGTGCATGAGGATGGAAGGCTTCATCAGGTCTCTTGATTCAAGAATGTGGGAATCTGTTGAGAATGGACCTTTCATACCCAGCACCCCCTCTGCTACTGGTGCTGGTATGATTCCTAAAGATGTGGCCAACTACTCAGATGAAGATAGAAAAAGAGTAGAGATTGACAGGAAGGCCATGACTGCTCTTCAGACTGCTCTCCCAAACTCTGTATACAGAGGCTTCAAGAAGTGCAAGACAGCCAAACAGCTGTGGGATGCACTGAAGCTGATGTATGAAGGCTCCTCTGAAGCCAAGGAGAACAAGAAAGATCTTCTGAAGCAGCAGTTTGAAAATTTCACCTTCAAAGCAGGTGAGACCATGACTCAACAATACTTCAGGTATGTTGAGATTGTGGATACCCTAGTGGATGGAGGAGTTCCTCTTGAGAACAGGGACATTGTAAGGAAGTTCATGTCCTCACTTCCTAGGCAATGGACACACTATTGTGTGGTGATCAAGAGGACTGAGAACCTTAAGACTCTTACTCTTACAGAGTTGTATGGGATTCTCAGTGGATACCAGATGGAGATGAACATGCAAGGTTCATCTGGCAACTCCAACAATCAAATGGGTTCAGCCCTTCATGTGGTTGAAAGGGACAGCATAGAACCTCAGCATCATCTCTTATGCTACCCTGACAACTCACAAAAGGGTCCTTTCATCACCTTCCCGGAGACACCAAGGGAGAACTTTACTCAAGGAAGCCCATTCCAAGAGACAAGTTCTTCTCAAGCCTTTGTGTCTGCAGATGAAAGCTGTGGAAATTATCTCTTCACTCTTGAAGACCTGGACTGTATCCATCCAGATGACCTGGAATACATGGAGATAGTTCAGCAGATGGCTCTCCTCACTCACAGAGCCAAGAAGTTCTACAAGAGGACAGGAAGAAGATTTCCAAGCAATGCTACCAGCAGTAAGTTTGGGCTGGATAAAAGCAAAGTTAAGTGTTACAACTGTAACCTTATGGGTCACTTTGCCAGGGAGTGTAAGGCACCTAAAGCAAATGGGGGCCAAACACAACCCAGACCAAACTTTACTGACAAAGCTCCTCAGCTGAGAAGACAAAGCAACATGCTGCTGTTGCTGTTGAAGAAGGAGGCTTTGACTGGAGTTTTCAGGTAGGTGGAGGATGCTTCTCCAAACCAAGCACTGATGGCTGACCATGATGAAGCCAAGGTATTGGAACATCTTTGCTCCCCTGAATGCATTGCTAAAGTAAATAGATACAGGTCCTATAACCTAGAGATGAGATCTGATCTTGAGTCATTAAACATATTAAAATCTGATTTTAGAAAGTCTGAAAATGATTACAAGTTAAAAGATAGAAGACTTGGAGAAAACCATTTCAGTACTAAAACATGAACATACAGATTTCAGAACTCAGATCCAAGATCTCATCACTAAGTTAACTGAGTGCCAGGCTGAGCTTGTGATCAGCAAAGCCAAGGCAGAGAAGAGTGTTCTTGAAGAAGAGACCTTCAAGAACATGATATCCTCATCCCTGCACAACAAGGTTTGTTATCAAAATAGACAGGGACTAGGATCAAATGAGATAGCTCCTCCACACACAATCTTGTCTGTAAGATCTCCTAGGTGTGGAACTTGTGAAGATGAGCTTCCTCTCATAGATCCTGTAAGTGAGGATGATGAAGAAGAGTGATAGTGAAGAATTCCTCTGAGAAGAGTGAAGAAGAGGATTCTTCCAAGGGCCACTATCCTTCTGAGGAGAAGAAATCAACTGTGATGACCAAGTCCAAAAGAAAGAACTTGATCAGAAAGAGCAAAAGAAAGGCAAAGAAGGCTCAAGAAATCAAGGCTACTTTTGATGCTAAGCAGAAACAAGTTTTTATCTCTGCAGGTTTCAAAGTAGTAAGGACTGAAGACATCAACCAAGACTCCTCAGCTAAGAGTCATGGTTCTTGTTCAAATCATCTCAGTGCCAAGAAGAAGACTGAGCTGCTGTGTACCACTGCTGCACAGCCTGGACCATCAAACTCCAAGAACAGTTCACAGCCCAAAGGAACTGTCTCAGCATCTACCAAGATGAAGATGGAGAAGGGATGTGACCAAAGTCAGTCTTGCTCTCAAAGGGAGACTTCTTTGAAGAAGAAAATGTTATGTGTTATGTGTGAAAGTACTTCTCACATTGCTAAGGATTGCCCATACAATCCTAAAAGTACTGTCCACATGACTAAAACAAAGACTTCAAAGAGTCTCAAGAAGTCTCAAGCTTCGGAAGGAAAGTCTGTTTCCTTCGGAAGCTCCAAATCAAAGAAGGAGGTAAGTGGAAAATTACCTTCGGAAGCAAAGTTGGTCTCGGAGAAAGGAGTTCTTCCGAAGCACTAAAGTCTGCTGCAGTGACTGTAGATTCTTCCGAAGGATCAGTCATCAAAACTTATGAAGTTCTAAAAGCTTCTAAGGTTTTGAAGGTCAAGTCCAAGACTCCAAAGGTGGTGTGGAAGTCTAAGAAAGACCAAATGACTGAGGTTTCTCCATCAACAACAGCTGAAGATCCCCATAGTACAACCATAGGATCTATTACTGTTGCATTACCTTCTATTACTGTTAATGAGCCCAAGACAAGTAAGGCTTGGGTTTCCAAATGTAACTAATCATCTTCTCTGTGCAGGAACAGCTCAAGACAACAGGAATGTCTGGATAATTGACAGTGGCTGTTCCAGGCACATGACAGGCAATAGGTCTCTACTCCATAATTTTGAGAGAATTGATGGAGGACCAGTTGCTTTTGGAGGAGATGAAGGTGGTTACATTTCTGGAAGGGGCAAGGTCACAAATGGTAAGCTCAGCATTAGGTAAACTTTGTTAAGGAGCTTGGAAACTTTGAGGAGCTTGGTACAATCTTCTGAGTGTATCCCAATTTTGTGATCAGAGTCATAACATGCTCTTTACTGAGCATGAGTGCATTGTTCTCAAACCTGGTGTGGTCATTCCTCATGAGCATATCCTGCTCAGAGCCCCCAGGAAAGGGAACATGTACAAGATGGATTTGCAAGAAACATCTCCCTCAGGAGAAGTTTCATGCTTTCTATCTAAAGCAAATAGTGATGAGTCTTTCCTATGGCATAAAAGAATGTGCCATGTAAACTTTAAGAACATGAATAAATTAATTAAACATGATCTGGTAACTGGAATGCCAAAGAAAGAGTTTACAAGTGATGATCATTGTGTGGCATGCCTGAAAGGGAAGCAACACAAAGTATCTCACAAGCCTAAGGAAAAGAACTCCATCACTACTCCCCTACACTTGTTACATATGGATCTCTTTGGCCCCACCAGTGTAATGAGTTTAGGAAGGACCTCTTACTGTCTGGTGATCACAGATGATTTTACAAGATTCACTTGGGTCTTCTTTCTTAGAACTAAGGATGAAACCCCTGAGATTCTGAAGAATTTCATCTTAAAAGTTGAGAATCAATGTGATCACAAGGTCAAAACATAAGATGTGATCAAGGAACTGAATTCAAGAACCAAATCCTTGATGCATTTTGTGATGAAAAAGGTATTACAAGACAATATAGTGCTCCCAGGACTCCTCAGCAAAATGGAGTTGCTGAAGGAGAAACAGGACACTTATTGAAGCTGCAAGAACTATGTTGTCTGACTCTAAACTGCCTATCACCTTCTGGGCAGAGGCAGTTCAATACTGCTTGCTATGTGCAAAAACAGAGTTTTAGTAGTTAAGACACATGGTAAGACTCCTTATGAACTTTGGCACAAGAGGAAACCTTTCATTGGTTTTCTCAGGTCATTTGGATGTCCCTGCACCATCTTGAATACCAAAGATCAAATTGCCAAGTTTGCTGAGAAATCAGATGATGGACATTTCATTGGATACTCTTCTCAAGCTAAAGCTTATAGAGTATACAATCTCAGAACTAGAATTGTTGAGGAGTCAGCCAATGTGACTTTCAATGAGCACACTCCTGTGTGGCTGGTTCTGGTCCGGATTGGCTGTTTGATCTTGATTTAGTTACCAACTGTTTTAACAAATCTTGTGAGCATGTTTCAGGATCTGCAGAAAATCTAAATACAGGTGATCCTGATCCAAGATTTGAGCTAGGAAGACCTTCAACTCATACATCTTCAGCTCCAGTTGGAACTACTTCAGCAAATGAGGTTTCTATCAGCACAACAATGACAAATTCAGCTGATACATCTCTGGCATGCCTTCAAATTCCAGCTCAGAGGCCTCTCAACCAGATAAAGACACCTCACTTGTAGAAGACAACAATGGTGATGGTGATAGTGATCAGGAATTCTTGATGCTAATAACCATACCATAGATGACAACATCAATGATGTCTCACACTCATTGGATCAAGTTAATCTTGATAAGTGTGATAATGTGGAGGGTGAATCTTCAAGACCAGATTTAAATTTCTCAAATTTAGATCTTTCTCACAACTTGCTGTGATCCCTCAGCTAAGGATCCACAAGTCTCACCCCACCACAAACATCATTGGAGATGTTGTCACAGGGGTAAGAACAAGAGGACAAACCCATGAAGCAAATGTTTGTCTTCACTCTTGTTTCTTATCTCAGATAGAGCCCAAGAAAGTTGATGAAGCTCTAAAGGATGGAAGTTGGGTTGAAGCTATGCAACAAGAGCTGCTTCAATTCAAAAGGCAGAAAGTTTGGAACCTTTGTCCTCTTCCTCATGGGAAGACTACCATTGGAACCAAATGGGTTTTTAGAAACAAGAAGGATGATAGGGGAATCATCATCAAGAACAAGGCAAGACTAGTTGTTCAAGGATACACACAAGAAGAAGGGATTGACTACACTGATGTCTTTGCTCCTGTAGCAAGACTAGAAGCTGTTAGGATATTCCTGGCATTTGCTGCATCCAAGAACTTCAAGGTCTACCAACTTGATGTAAAGTGTGCTTTCTTATATGGAGTGATTGATGAGGAGGTTTATGTCAAACAGCCACCTGGTTTTGTAGACCCTGATCATCCTGATTATGTCTGCAAGCTTGACAAAGCTCTTTATGGGCTGCATCAGGCACCCAGGAAGTGGTATGAGACACTATCTGAGTATCTCTGTAAGCATGGATACAGAAGAGGTACTATAGATGGAACTCTCTTCATCAAAGGACAGGGAAATGACTTATTGCTGGTTCAAGTATATGTTGATGACATCATCTTTGGTTCAACTAATCCAAAGCTCTGCAAAGACTTTGAGAAGCTGATGAAAGACAGATTTGAGATGAGTTCAATGGGAGAACTCAACTTCTTTCTGGGAATTCAAGTGAAGCAGGTTGAAGATGGCATCTTCATAAGTCAGTCAAAGTATGTTCAAGACATACTCAAGAGGTTCAATATGACTGATTGTAAGATTGCTAAGACACCCATAGCCAGAAACCACTCCCTTGGTCCAGATCTTGAGGGGGAGTGTGTAGATGAGCACTTATACAGGGCTATGATTGGGTCTCTTATGTATCTTACAGCTAGCAGGCCTGATATCATGTTTGCTACATGTATTTGTGCAAGATATCAAGCCAACCCTAAGATGTCTCACTTAATCACTGTGAAAAGGATTTTAAGATACCTCAAAGGTGCTTCAACACTTGGTCTATGGTATCCAAAGAATCCAAATTTCAATCTGTATGCCTATACAGATAGTGATTATGGTGGTTGCAATATGACTGCAAAGTCTACATCTGGGGGATGTCAATTCCTTGGTGGAAGGGTGGTCTCATGGCAATGCAAGAAACAATCCTGTGTGTCTGCATCAACTGCTGAGGCTGAATACATTGCTGCTGCAAGCTGCTGTGCTCAAGTGCTTTGGATTCAAAATCAGATGCTGGACTATGGATTTAACTTCAAAGAGACTCCTATCCACATAGACAACAATAGTGCTATCTCTATCACTGAGAACCCTGTGCAGCACTCAAGGACCAAACACATCAACATCAGGTATCATTTAATAAGAGATAACTATGAAAAAGGATTAATTAAACTAGTCAAAGTTCATACAGATGAACAATATGCTGATCTGTTCACAAAGCTTTTGATGAACAGAGATTTAAGTATCTGATATCAGCTATTGGGATGATTAACTTTGAGTAGACTTTTTATTAAAACTAATTCTAATTATTTCTTCTTAAAATATGTGTGTCCTAAGTTGTCTAGTTCATCACTTTCATAAGCTCATGTTTTCTTTGGATGTAAAATTCTTTTTGAAGACTTTCCTTAGATTCTTGAAAATTTCTGATACTTCGGAAGATAAAATTTATCTTCGGAAGAAAAACATGTCTTTCAAAATAAATAACTGTCTAAGAGATTTTACCTTCGGAAGAAGTAAAATTCATCTTCCGAAGCTTAAAATTCTTATCTCAGACACTTATCTATTTTCAAGAACCTTTTCCTTCCGAAGCAAAATTAACCTTCGGAAGCTTTGTTATTTTCATACAAAGCATTCAAGGGTTTATTTCTCTTCCGAAGCATAAATTATCAAGACTCTCAGGAAAATCTTCGAAGCCATTTTAGCTTCGGAAGCTTTTTAAATCAAAACTTCCGAAGACAAATAAACTTCGGAAGCTTTTCGAATTCCAAGAAAACTACTTTTGAGCAAAAGTAAACTACCTTTTCAGAGGTGGGACCGACTTTCGGATTTCAAAGTTTATCCTCTTTCATTAACTTTGGTTCAAATCCCTTTTCATATAAATACCCAACGGTTCCCCCTCTTTCCCACTATCTTCCTCAATTCTACTGTTTCTCTAACCTAATTCTCTAAACCGCCTTTGCTTTCTACCTTTCTTCACCCTTAAGCTTCTGAAATGGCCAACCTTAACCGCAGAGAAACAACCTGATTTCTCCATGCAACTACACAGGCAACATAATCAAGTTGCTCTGTTAAGCTCTGAGAAAGATGCAAGTTTCTCAGAGATTTGCCAATTCTTGACTCTGTCAAACTACTTCACCTCCCTGACCATTGATCCTACTCTATATGAGGATCACTTGCTTGAATTCTGGAAGACCTGCCAAGAGGTCATTATGGATGGGGAGAAGGCACTGCACAGTCTCAAGGAGTCTTCATCATCCAGTCTAATACATCATTCAACATCTACAGCTGGATGATGAAGAAGGTGAGGTGTCCTTCCCAAAAGAAGCTGTTAATCATTCTTTTGAGCAGATGGGCTATGAGGGAGATTTCTCTGTAAAGACCTTTAGGAAAGGGAAGGTCTCATCCCAATGGAAATTCCTGCTCCATGTGGTTATCCACAGCTTGTCAAACAAGCATGGTGGATGGGACCAGATTCCTGAGGATCTCTCCTTTATAGTTCATGGAATGGTTCAAGGGGTCAAGTTCAGGTATTCACAATTTGTTATACTAATTTACTTGCAAACTTAGACTCCTTAGAGTATTACATGTTTCCTAGATATGTTCAACACATTCTCAACTGTGAACTGGGCTCACAGTTGAGGGAAACAGGTAATATTCTTAAATTGGGACAGATGAAGCCCGGCATCTTTAAAATAATGAAGAAGCCAACTGTAGGCTTCTCTGGGTAGAAACAGCCCTAGTCCCAAAAATGTTAGAGCTCATTGCTCAAGGTGACAACCTAGCAACACAAGCTAGTGTTGAACCCACACCTCTTTTGTCCTACCTACCTAAAAAGACCAGAAATCACCCTCACCTACCAAAGAAAATCCAAACGAACCCCTGCTCAGGCTATTGAGTCTGTGCAGGCCCCACCCAAATACTCAACCTTACAGGAAGAAGTGGACACTAGAGCTCCCACTTCTCCTGAGGAGCAAACCACTCCCATTACTTCACCTATCAGGGCTGAGGTTCCTCAAGCTCACCCTGATGAGCTCAATAGCCCAACAACCTTAAGCCTTCACTCTGAGTCTCAACACTCAAGTGGACAACCTTCAGGGGACAGCTACCATCCCCAGCCTTTGGATCTCAACCAACCAATTCCCAACCTATCCTTTTACACTGATGAAGACTTAGGATTCAGTGAGTACCATGAGTCTCTCTTCTCCTCCCCTACTCAAAGAGAGATGAGTACCTCTGACTCTCCTCAGTCTATCCCCATCAGTCACCTATTACTGAGGTGGACACTTCTGAACCTGTTCAGGATGTCCATATGGAAGAGGCTCTCACTTTTGAAAGTGATTACATCATTAAGACCTCAACCATGGCAACTCAGCCCATTGGCATCTCAACTGAGGCTGCCAGTGAGCAGAGGAAAACCAGCAGCCAAGAAACTCAAGCTGGTGGTGAGAGAGAGGACTTTGGTCCAATCATCTCATCCCCCAATGAATCTTCTGATGAAGATGAGGGGAATTTGAGACTAAAGGTGCAAAAACTGTCAAAAACATGCACCTATTTAGTCTCTAAGGTTAGTCACTTGGAATCTCAGGTGACTACCTTACAAAACAGGGTCAATGATCAGCAACTCCAGATTTCATATCTGCAGGAAAAACTAGCTGGGAGACCTTTAAGGAGAGCTCAACCAGGAACACAAGAACCTGTGGAAGTGATTGACTTATCCTCCAGCTCACCTATGCAAGTGGGTGATGCTACCAAAAAGGGGGAGAAAGTTGTTACAACCACAGAACCTGGGAGTTCTTCAGAGAGAATGGACATAGAGGACTCACCATCCTCACTTGCTGTTGTGCATTCTCAGCAACTTCCTCAAGTTCACATTAATGTGGACTCTATAGACTCTCTCATCAGGAGTCTCTTGAGGAAGGTATACCAAGGGCTGTCTCATCTCCACCACTGGGAACTGGCAATCAACATCATAAGGTGGAGGTATGATGATGACAGAAGAGCCCTATACTTCAAAGAGTTCAAGGCCAACAAGAAGTTTTTCAATTCCAAAGCCTGAGCTTTATGAAAGACTGGATTTAGTCAACTGCCACTTGTCAATCCAAGCAATTCAAGACAAGCTGACAGGCTGGCTCAAAGAATCCAAGACAGGATCTTGCAGAGTTCTCTCTAAGAAGGAGACTTAGGGAATCAGGCAATGTCATCGGTCAACTGGATGTTGAGGTGGACCCTAAGATTAGTTTCATAGGGGAAACCTTGACTGAAGGCCCAGTGACAGAACCTGAGACCCCTGTCTCATCATCAACAACTGCTGCTGAGGTCCAAACTCCATCTGAGACACCTGCTGGTGAAGGTGTTTCTCAGCCTCTCTCTGGCCAGAGCATGGAAGCTACTCCAAGCAATGAAGGCCAAGCCTCAATCCACCCTGAGTCACAAAGGTCTGTTGGTGACAAAGGGAAAAGGATAATGACTCCTGAGGAAATGAGGAAGAGAGAGGAGAGAGAGAGAGGAAGGACTAAGGGGAGAAAGTTCCACTGGGTCATCTAGCTTCATGCAAGCTGCAATCAGGGCTGCCCCCAGACCAAATACTCAGGATGATGAGTTAAGGGCAGTCAGGATTACCTACTTACAGACCAGGAACTATGACATTGATGAAATCATCTCCCTCCCCTTAGAAGAACTAAATGAACTGGCTGACAGAGAAGTGTCAAGAGAGTTGAAGAGAGAAAGAGGATGCAAGATACTTCTCCAACTCAAAGAGGAGAAGAGACAGAAAAGACTTTACAAGCATGCTCCTACTCTCTCACCAGTTCAAGAAAGTCCTGCACAGGAAGATGTGGCTCCACAAGAACCTCAGGTAGATAAAGAAGAAGATAGGATCAAGATGATCAACTACCTGAGTGCCACAGGCTTCTATCAGGCAGATGCACTTCTCCCTTTGTCCTATGACTTCATTGAGTTGAGTACTAAAGCAACTTGAGCTTGAGCTAGTCAAGGAAAGAAAGACAACCAAAAGGAAACTAAGGGAAGAAGCTGCAAAGTCAAGGGCCATCATTCAAAAGAATGCAAAGAAGTCTGCTGACAGACAAAGAATGGTGAGCTTCTTGAAGCTGTATGGATTCTCCGGAAGGAGACTTGGCCCCATGTCTCTATCCACTATGGATGAGCATATTAGGGTGATCAAGCAGAAGATTAAGAGTGGAGAACTTATTGACTTGCACTCTCTTCCAAGTCAAGTCCCACCTGAAGTGGAGGTCAAGTTTGAACAACCAGAGACACCTCAACCAGCACCTCCAGCTGAGCCCAGCAAGCTTCATCTTCTGATCCTAGGCAGGGTCAAACTCCCTCTCCTTCTGAACCTGTGAGGGAGGAACACCCAACTGAGAAAGACACTGATGATCAACATGGTGCTGCAGACCAGTCTTCTCAGTTAAAGACAACCAAGAGGAAGAAGAGGATGGCTTCTAAACCAAAGACAAAGAAGAAGAAGCCAAAGTCATCTACCTCTGCACCTCAGGCTGAATCAGATCAACCTGAGGAAGTGCATGATGAGGCAGCCCAATCAACTCCTATTCAAGTGGCTCCTCTAACTAGTGAGACACCCATCTTGTCCTGGACTTACTCTACCAATCCAGAGAGATGGACTGTTATCAGAGATCAAGGTGTTGAGAATGTCTACTCATGGCAAGACATAATCAACTTACCTCTGCATGATCTCTTTGAGATGAGAAGATACTATGAAAGTCTTGATGATCCTGACCATCTCATGAAGAAAGGAATGGTCCTGATTGTACTGAAGACTACCAACATTTGAAGATCTTCCAAGTGTTTTGGTAGCATCAGCCTAGGGGGAGTTTGTAAGGATTCCTGAAGTCTGATGCAACCCAAAACAGCCTAAGTGTCTCAGCAACATGCACTAAGTACTGAAGTGAAGAATGCTTCGGAAGTTTTACACAAAGCATTAGAAAATACTCTAAGTGTAAAATCTTCCGAAGCCAAGACCAATATCTTCCGAAGCCAAACATGAAGTCTTCCGAAGCTTCAGAGACAAAGTCTTCCGAAGCTTCAACCTATGAAGACAGATTTCTTCCGAAGACTTTTAGTACACATGCTTTATCTGATGTACTGTTCCATAAAGCACCTTTTCCGCTGCATCTCTGTAAAGTCACCAACTTACATGAGTTGGTGAAAAGGGCCTTGCTTTTGGTAACTGTACATTGAGGTCTTGAGTCTTAACTTTCCACTTTATGTACTTTATCCTTTTTGTATTGTATAAGGATGTGAGCTATGGCATGTCATAGTCACAAGGTCAAAAGGCAGATATGCCTTTTGATCCTACAATTGATTTTGTTAGTGTCTAGTCAATTGTATCCAGCTGGCTTTCAAAGTATAGCCGGCTGTAGGTTGTAGTATAAGTATTTCAAGTTCTTGTATCTTTTCTGTATGCTTTGTAACACTTGTAAAAGAACTTGAGAAAGCACTATACTGCCTCCTTGAAACCCATATTCTCTTGTTCTGTCTCTTTGCTTTACTTGTGTTCTTTGTATCACCTTTGGTTACCCAGTTCACTGTTTGATTAGAGCTTAGTAAATCTCCTCATTGTGTTGTTGTGTTGTAATTGTGCTTAAGCCCTTAAACGGTCCTGCAATTATTTTACCACTGAAATCATGGCGTATAGCACAGCAGTCTACAAATATCCGAGGGTTCATCTGAACTAATCTCTTAACTTCACCATGTTTAGGAACATCAGGAATCAGATCATCAATAATCATCTGAATAAACGAGGAATATAACAACCATTTATCCTTTTTCACTGCCATCACATTTTCTGCCATACAGGCAAAGATCAATCTAGCAATGTTTGCTTTCTCCCCTTTACAACATATCACCATAGCTTTGGCCCAGTCAAGGTTAAGTCCATCAGATCCACCCTTACGTGATCTAGCACATAATAAACACGTGAGCTATATATCTCCATTCTTTAGATAAAAAGGACTTTAATCTCTTTCCTCGAACCAAAGACTGGTCCCTCATATCCCATTTGCCTGAAAGCTTGGAATACTTCAGATTCCGTCATATCAACTTCATCACTTGTATCATCTTCCAGTCTAAGAATCCTCGACACGTTCTCAGCAGTAATAGATATATCATGATCAAGCACTCTAGCTGTGATCCTCTGAACATCTCCTCCGGTGTTTGTATTCAGCTGATCTCCAAAAGTCTCTAATGTGAAGATCATAGATAGTGGGGTGAGTGAGAGATAGCATATGCAATGGGTGATCTTTGGAGCCATCTAATACAATCACGAAATCCGGCCGCCTTTGGCAAAGTATCATCTAATATGGCAGTGATATTATTCCTCTCGTCAAACTTGAGATTCGCCATAATAACCTGAAAAGATCAACAAATAAATTTGAATAAGAAATACTGAAAATAAGAAATAAAACAAAAACAAAAGAAACAATCAGTTTCGGCAAGTGAAACAATAGTTTCGCTCACTAAGACATGATAGATTCGCAGAATCAAGGACAGTTTCGACAAGGAAAACAAACAGTTTCGACAAGCGAAACTATAATTTCGCTCATAGAAACTTGTTAATTTCGCAGAACAAAAAAGTTTTCGACAAGATTAGAATGATTCAAAGTAGTTTCGCAATTAGTTTCACCAAAATTAATTTAGTTTCGCTATTACAAATTAGTTTCGCTGACTCATGAAAATACAGGCGAAACTATGTGAATAAGGATTAGTCATTGCGAAATTAGATAAGATATGGCGAAACTGTTAAGTTCGCTCAGACAGCATAACTTACAGTTTCGCTGAAAGAATGTGAACTTTCGTTCAATTTCGCAGAAACTTCAGTAGTTTCGCTGAACGAACAGCGAAACCACCGAAGCGACATAATCCAAATCGCTGATGAATACGTGATGTAATCCAGATTAAGGAGTCAATCAAAGTTCGAAACTCACATACGAAGTGAATAGCACTCAAAATCAGTCCAAAACACAATCACAATCAAAATCGCCGTTTTGAAACTAAAAACCCTAAAAGACGACACTGAACAATTTCGCGAAGTTATGAAAGAAATTTCGCAAAAATGACTTATATAGCCAACAGTTTCGCTGGCAGCGAAACTCTAAATTCGTCTAGCGAATTTACAGTTTCGCCCAGTGAAACTGTAATTTCGCTAGGAGATAACTGATTAACAATTTATTAGCAAACCTAGCGAAATTGCAGTTTCGCTTTGCGAAATTGTTAGCGAAAGAATAATTTCGCACCATTTTTTTTTATTATTTTTATTTTTTTATTAATTTTTTATTATGATATTTTTTTATTATTATTTTTTATTATTTTTTTTAAATTATAATCTCAAAGGAAGCACATCACATAATGAGATCTAAATAATCAGAGATCACATTCTCTAAATATTTTAGAACATAATGATGATTAAAAATCATCTACCAGTCATGAGATCATACTGAATACAAGATCTGATCACAATCTGCACAGAAACAACTGAATTAGAACAAATCAATAGCGATTGCTGATATAATTGTCCACTTAAACTCATGCCTTATCCTTTTTCAAACAACAGCTTATGATTCATTTAAGGTTCGATTAGATGCTTTAGAATGCTAAGACCCCACAATCATTTGGTAAAAACCCTCACCCAACCTCAGGATTTATTGAATTATGAATCAATCTTCATGGAACAAGATTTGTGGATAAGTGTGCAAATGATTATACACAGAATATTTCATTCTGAGAAAAATTCATCGATAGGATGATTTGACATAATTATATCAAAATGGTAAGAGCTCCAGATCTATACTCACGTATAACAGAGGAGATAACCATTTGAACATGTGCTGATGAGAGCTCCAGGTCAGTACTATCGTACAGCAGAGGAGATCATCACTCCAGGTCAGTACTCACGTACAGCAGAGGAGATAAGCACAGACACAAGACATCTTGACACAAAATAAACCAGCAGAGAATGATGACATAACAAAGCAAATGAACGAAAGATTCATTCTCAATCCAATTTTTGTCAGGACTCAGTTTTTGTGCAATCCAAAATGAATGAGTAAATCCAGGCATTCTTAAGCATAAAGTTTAATTTAATCATAAAGCTGCTGTCTACTTCATTCATCAGGCTGAGTCTATCAAGCATATCGTCAAAGAATCTGATCCATTTCTTTTTATTTAATGTGAAACAGAATCTAGTAACAGTTACTATCATTTCTCATAGAATTACTGGTCATGTAAATAAGAAATATTTAGAGAATATACAATCATTTCTCATCATGTTAAATCCGATCTCAGAATAATGATATTACTCCCCCAAATTTTTATTTTCATTTGTCTATAATTATAAATAAAATTGGAACTTGATTTTTTATTTTTTTTTATTTTGTTTTTAGTTATTATCAAAGAAATAGAAAATGAAAATTTAAAAAGATATTAACCCAAGCATAGAAATCAATTCATAAAAACGAGGTTTATCAAACGTTTTTGTGAAAAGATCAGCTTTTTGATTTTTTGTATCGATGGGAATAATATTAATGAAACCCTTCTCCTGAGCATCACGAATCGCATGAATTCGGGTTTCAATATGCTTTGTGCGAGAATGATGAATGGGATTTTTAGCAATTCCAATGGCAGCCTCATTGTCACAGAATAAAGGTGTATGAAGGAAATTAATTCCATAATCAATCATTTGGTGTTGGATCCAGAGAACTTGAGAGCAGCAGCTAGATGCAGCAATATATTCAGCTTCCCCTGTAGAAAGAGAAACAGTAGTTTGTTTCTTGCTCTGCCAGGATACCAGACAATATCCCAAATATTGACAACTCCAGACACAGATTTTCTGTTTAACCTACAACCATTGGAATCACTATCAGAATAAGCATGTAAATCAAAATTTCCACCATATGGATACCACAGTCCGAGACGAGATGATCCTTTGAGATAACGAAATATTCGTTTGACAGCTTTCTCATGAGATTCCTTTGGAGCCGACTGATATCTAGCACAGTAACCAACAGCGAAAGTGATATCAGAACGACTTGCAGTAAGATACATGAGAGAGCCAATCATAGACCGAAAGATGAGGATCAACTGGTTTTCCATTTTCATCTGGAGTGAGACACGTCTGAGCAGTAAAAGGAGTCATTTCAGTAGACGCATCATCCATCTTAAATTTTCTTAGAATATCTTAATGTACTTCTCTTGGTGAATAAGAATTCCTTCTTTCTGTTGTTCAACTTGCAAGCCAAGAAAGAAGCACATTTCACCCATCATACTCATTTCAAACCTTTGGCTCATCACTTCTTCAAACTCTCTACACAATTGAGAGTTTGTGGATCCAAAAATAATATCATCGACATACACTTGAACAAAGATCATTTCACACCATTTACCTCC
>CM046040.1:80754973-80872473 GCA_025215565.1 Flaveria ramosissima
TTGTTGTTGTTGTTGTTGTTGTTGTTGTTGTTGTTGTTGTTGTTGTTGTTGTTGTTGTTACTACATAGTTGGTCCTTGCAGTTTGTGTTAAACTTTAATTTCAGATATGGTCCAAAATGTTAACCTAGTTACACTTTTACTTTAATACATATAAAATAACTCTTTTACCCTGATTTTAAAAATCATAACTAAAATAAAACCATTAGAAACTCTCCTAATATCCCACCCACCTCATTCTTTACCGAATAATCAATTCTTACCATCTCCTTGTCCTAACTCCTAAGCAATAAGCATGGCAAACTTTCAAGAAATCTCCTGGAACCTAAAACTAAATCTCATTACGAACATTCAATAAATTAACATTCAAAATTCAAAATGATAGCAAAATTTTATCAACATGTCACCATCTTAGTTCTAAATTTATGTAATCCTTCAAAACTAATCCATGTACAAGAAAAGTGAGTATTAAGGACTAGGTTATTAATTAAAGACTACATAGTATTAGACACTAATATATTAGTTATTAATTTTATTTGTGAATTTTTTATAACTAATACAAGTGACTAATAATAAGTCCCTAAAAATAAAACAACATATTGAATACTAAACTTTGTCACAAGTACGGTTGCACATATAAAGGTTTTTGATGGGAAACTTGTTGCTAAGTGAATTTCAGTCCTAATATTAACCTAATTGATGCCATTGGATATATAACTGATATTCAATCCTTAATAAAGAGATTATATATATATTGGAGACTAAAAATTAGTTCTTAATATTCATAATGTATGCCAAATCAAGGACTAACATTCAGTCTAGTATCAAGATTTTGTAAAAAAATGATTAAGGACTGATTTATAGTCTCTAATTATATGGTGCGAATTCAATTATTTAAATGATATATTAAACACCGGGAATTAGTCTTAAACATGTTGTGTATGTTCTTATTTTGGATATTCAGATATCACTATATAAATTCAAATATTTGAAAGTTTTTTTAATATAAATTATTAATTTTTATAAAAATTATCAAATAATACATATTTTTTTGAGAATTTGGATATCCTAACCGAATCCAAAATTGTCAGATTGGATTCGGATTAGGATATTGAAATCCACTATCAGGACGCACTTATAGTCGGGCACCGACTGAGAAAGTGAACAAGACGTTGGAGTATCAGGACGAACAAGCCCTCCAGTTTTTCTAAGATTCATCCAAATTCACCCGTGGCCAAGGTCGTGGTCGAGGAGTCTTTCGTTGTGGAGGAGCTGGTCATGGCAGGGGCATTACTTTTGATCGAAGAAGAGTGCATCTATGCTATTTTTATAAAAAAAAAAAAAATATAGCCACCTTAAAAAGAATTGGTGGTATAATGATGAGGCTCGACAAGTCAATCTTGCAGAAAAATAAAGATTAGAATGACACTAGGGAGACAGAAATCTAGCACCTATTTAGTAGCTTTCATGTGCCAACATATGAAAAAAAACCAATGATGATATCTCATTTAGAGTTCTTTGACCAAGGCTGTTCGAATCACATGACAGGCTCAAAGGCCAGCTTTACTTCTCTAGATGAAAAATGGGAGGCAAAAAATGTTAGCAGTTGAAGGAAAAGGCACGATCGGTATACATACATGTCATGGCATGTTCAAGCTGCTTGAGAACGTGTATTATGAATTCAAGCTCGAGTATAATTTACTAAGTGTTGTGCAGTTGATGAAGAGTGGATATTCATTGTACTTTGGGAAATGTTTGATCAGGAATAAAACAGGAGTATCATTAACAAGATAACTATTGTGACAAACAACATGCTTGTTTTTATGCTACAAGTCTTATCACCGTCTAAGATGGTCCTCTCAACAAACTAGATAAAAAAGCTTTTGAATGGCACCACAGGTATGGTCATCTTCATTTTGATGACTCAAGTACTTACATGATAAAGACATGGTAACAGGTCTACCTAGCATACATACCTCACTTGAATATGAAACATGTATAATTGGAAAGCAGACCAGGAAACTATTTAAATCAACCTCATGGCGAGCAACAACTAAACTTGGGTTGGTGCATACGGATTGATGCATGCCAATGCAAACTCCTAGCCTAGGTTATAGCTTGTACTATTTGCTTTTTATTGATGATCTAAGTCGGTTGTGTTTGGTTTATTTCTTTGCATAGATGATCGAGAATGAAATTAAGTGTTCAATCAAAATGCTACATTCTGGCCTCTGTTTAAAGGAATTCAACACATTCTAACCAAAAAATTATCGTACAAATAAAACCAAAAACCAAAAGCAGTGTTTTTATATTAAATAATGCAAGCCACATCCATGAGCAAAATCAATGGTTAAAAGAATTACACTATTGTAACATAAGGGTTATAGCTTTTTTTAAATAAACTAAACAAAAGATACAAAAAATTATACACTCACAAAATTACAACATACTATTGATATCAAAATCTACATCTCTTAAAATCGTGAATTCATAAACGTCAAACTTTAAATAGAAGAAATATTATTAAAAAAACGATTTCAACTTTAAAAATCAAAACAATCTAGAGACCCATATAATGAGGCCTAATAGCCCAAAGCTTTTTACATACCAAAATTCAGCCATGGACCCACTGATTTTCTTTATTCAAAGATGAATCCTCAAATGTTTAAATTTACATATGAATTTGAATAAAAGATAAAACCATTGAAACCCATGACCGAATAAAGTTTGCAGAAACCGCTCGATCTACTTCGCGGCCTGCTTGACGGCCATCACACCCACCACCTTCGACTTCATCAACGTTTCAATCATACTTCTGACAGAGTTTCTGTCACTACCAACGGTTGAGGATTCGTAACGTGGGGGACGGTTTTTGGTAAGTTGAATCGGAGTGAGTTACGGAAACGAGTACTACAGCAAATCAATGAACATAGTATTATCGAACTTGTTATCGAAGTTGGTATGATGAGAAAGCATGTGCAAAGTTATCAAGGTACGAGTGATGATGAAAGAACAAATTGAAAGAGGATAGAAAAAACAAGTACTACATCAAATCAATGAACATAATAATAAAGGTTGAATTTTAAGATGAATCAAGTGAGTTTTAAGATGAATTTTAATATGGATCTTGAAGGGGATTTGAAAATGAGTTTTTAGATCTCTGATGTGTTTGTGGTTTTTAAGAAAGAGACACTAGCAAATAGTACAAAGTACAAAAACTTAAATTACTTTAATACTTTTATTAGATCTTGACCCTTGATTTGGTATCTAAAAGTTTTGATATTAAATCAAAGAAAAGACTAATAGAAGAGTTAAATGTTTTTGCAATTTCTAAGAATTCTCATACGAACCCAATCCTATATATAGGGTCTGGATCTTTTCAAAACTTATAAATATCTTGAGAACCGCGATAACTAATCTAGACCCTTAAATCTTTTGATCAATGGCTTAAAATAATAATATTATTTATGTGATTAAGTAAAAGTTTAGAAACAAAAATTAATTAAGAAAAGGGCATTATGGATTAAAAAATATTCTCTTTCTTAATCTCTCCTACAAAACCTAACCACCATCTTAAATTACGTTTATTTGAATCATAAATTCAGATAGAGTTTATTTTTCTCTTCTCCATTTGTACGACCAAGAGACAAAACAAGCATCCCCACCAACCTTCTTCGTTCATGAACAAGTGTTGTTGGTTTTTACATATTAGATAAACTCCAAGTTAAGTTATCATGTTTTCCGGTAAGACCCATCAAAAACTTCAAAGAATTTGCCTCCCCTATCAAAGAGTTTGAATGAATCAAGGTAATCCTTTTAAAAACTAAACTAATTGATATGGTTACTGTAATGCTTGAAGTATAGTAGAAGAATACAAGTGGAAGCGTATTTAATGATAACTAAACATAATATTTTTCTTTAAAAAAAATTACATGTGTTTATTGATGCCATCAAACTTAGCAAAATTATATGAATTTTCGTTTTTCCTTTTTGGTCACTATTATCCCTCCGTAGATCCATCAATTTTGTTGTTTATTGATGCCATCAAACTAGCAAAAAATAACCTCTAGTTTGAATATTTGAACATGACTGTAAAATGTTTAGTGTAAAGTTTTACATTTTAATCGGATAAGTAATGCCTTAAATAAAAAAATGACATAAACTATTGTATAATTATAATATTTAATGAGAGAGAACCTCATACTAGTGGAACTTTTTTTCTTCGGATTGAATAAAAGAAAAGTTGGCTTTGACATAAATATTATTTTTGTTTTGTATATGTTTCAGTTTATATGTAATTTAATAGAATATTTACATCGTAAATGTTTATATAAACGTTTATATAAACGTAAATAGACAATCTTTTTAAAGATTAACATAAATGTAAGTAGATAAATCAACTTGAAATGAGTGATTAATATTAACATTTACATATATGTAAAAGATGACTACTTTGAAAATTTTAGATATATTTCAATATATGATAATTTGTCAAATGAATAATATGTATTAGGATTTACTTATATGTAAATAAATATATTAGTCTTTGAAAAATGAAATGTTTGATATGAATGTTAACATACATGTGAATAGATGATTAATTGTAAAGGTGATAAATTTAAAATTTAATATATACGTAAATACCACATTTACTCATATGTAAAAAAGTTAATATATGTAAATAAATGATAATCAATAGATTTTCTTCTTAATCGGTTTAAAAAATATACGATCAAACTTGTGTGTTCTCGTTTTGAACGGGAACGATGAGCTTGGATATTAGAATCCATATTGATAATAACAAAACTTGATGATTCGATGCTAAAATATAATAATGATGAACACAAAAAGTGTTTAATGATTGATGTTTATTGATTTGATGATGAAATCATCATCCATGAAGAATGATGATATGATGTTGTTGGTGATGGAACTACTTCCCACACTAGGTGGAGAATTATTCACCCTTTACAATGATGATATATGTTAATATTTATACTAATCTAGCATTTACAATAATTACAAAATAAACCCTAGACTAATATTTTGTTGCTTTTGTTCTTCAAGTCTTCAACTTCAATAATATTGGAAATCTTCAATTTCTTCAAAGGTAGAATACCCAACAATACTCCCCCTAAATTGTAGATTTTCAATGTAAATTGAAGCTTGATGTTGATTTTGTTGAATAGTTGTTCAAAGCTAAGAATGTTGTTGATGCGGAAGCGAAATCTTCAAAACTTTAGAACAACCAATTTTTGTTTTTGATTTGTGGTTATATCTTGCTTTCATCGCTTTAAGCTATAACCTTAATTCATATTTTCTTTTTGATGTTGGCAGCCCAAACAATTAAATCCAAGTTCACCTTTTCTTTTTGATGTTGGTAGCCCAAACATTAAATCCAGTCCACCTTTTCTTTTTGTTTTAATGGTGGAGCCCGAGTTACAAACCCAATGATGTTCACGAGCCCATTTACAACCCTAGGTTGCAAACCCTAATTTGGCCTCCCTAATGTGGCAGCCCTAATTCGCAAGAGCTGCTCACGGCAGCCTCAACCATTCGAGCAAACCCTAATTCGGCAGCCACAATCCGATTTGGCAGCCCTATTTTGGCAGCCCCATTCAGCCGCAACACTTGGTTCGCAAGCAGCCCTAATCTGCAGCCCTCTTTCAATCGCAAAAAGACACCTTTGATTAAATCGCAACCCTAATTGGGCAGCCTCATTCGGCAGCCGCAACCCTAATTTGCATCACCAATTCGGCAGCCATAATTTGTTCGGAAGCAGCCATAATCCGCGGCTTTGATTGACTACTTCTTGATGAGCCGTGCGCACCAAGGGTTATAATGTTTCGATTGACCGCACACATTAATGTTGATTACGCAGCCGCAAACATTATTGTTGAAATGATTGTTGAATTGCTTTCTTCAGATCTTCAATAATTTTAGCAATTTAACCATGAAATTTCATCAAAATCAATATGAATCCATCAACTCCGGCACTGATACCAATTGTGTGTTCCCGTTTTGAATGGGAACGATGAGCTTGGATCTTAGGATTCATATTGATAATAACAAAACTTGATGATTCGATGCTAAAATATAATAATGATGAACACAAAAACTGTTTAATGATTGATGTTTATTGATTTGATGATGAAATCATCATCCATGAAGAATGATGATATGATGTTGTTGGTGATGGAACTAATTCCCACACTTGGTGGAGAATTATTCACCCTTTACAATGATGATATATATTAATATTTATACTAATCTAGCATTTACAATAATTACAAAATAAACCCTAGACTAATATTTTGTGCTTTTGTTCTTCAAGTCTTCAACTTCAATAATATTGGAAATCTTCAATTTCTTCAAAGGTAGAATACCCAACAAAACTAGACATTTATTGATTTTTAATAGATGTGCAAATATATAAAAATTAAAGAGAAGAAATAAACCATGATAATGAATGATTAGCATGAAATTTTGTGTAAATCGATGACTATTTTAAGACTTGCCTATATAAAAAAAAGGATTTAATTAAAAAAATGAATGATTGTTATGAAATTTTACACATATCTACCTGGGCAATCAATAAAAATAGATAACTAGTTTGGAATTTATATATACGTAAATAGAATATTTACATGTACGTAAAACAATTAATATATGTAAGTATTAACAATAACTTTGATTCTTAAAAGGTTTAAGAAAAATAGACGAACAAATTCAAGTTTAATTTGATTATTAGTAGATGTTTGAATTCATAAAGAATAAAGAGAGTGAGAGATAAGAGAGAGTCAAACAATCAATTTATTGATTGTAGAGAGAAATAAAGAAAGAAATTAATTGATTACTATTTCACCCTTTTAAATTTTATTTTTAGTTTTTAAGATTTTGAGAAAAATAAGTGGTTAAGATTAGTTTTTTTAAGGATTCCTATAAGTCTGATGCAGTCAACATACAAAGTCTCTCTGCATGCATGCACTGAAAAACATAAGTAGAAATTCTTCGGAAGTTTTACACCTTGCATTAAAAATATTCTAAGTGTAAAATCTTCCGAAGCCAAGACCAACATCTTTCGAAGCCAAAAGTGAAGTCTTCCGAAGCTTCAAAGACAAAGTCTTCCAAAGCCAAAGAGTGAAGACAGATTTCTTCCGAAGACTTTTAGAGACATGCTTTTATCTGATGTACTTTACTATAAAGCAGGACAACCTTTCCGCTGCAACTCTTTTTAGTCACCAACTTACATGAGTTGGTGAAAAGGTCCATACTTTTGGTAACTGTACATTGAGGTCTTGAGTCTGTGCTTTCTACTTTATGTACTTCTATCCTTTTTGTAATATATTAGGATGTGAGCTATGGCATGTCATAGTCACTAGTCAAAAGGCAATCTGCCTTTTGACTCTACATTTGATTTTGTTGTCTAGTCTTATGTATCCAGCTGGCTTTCAAAGTATGACCGGCTGTAGGATGTAGTATATGTATCTCAAGTACTTGTAACTTCCATTGTATGTTTTGTAACATTTGTAATAGAACTTGAGAAGCAATATACAACATTCTTGAAAATCAAATACTTGTGTTGTTTGCTATCTTGTTCTGTCTCATTTTTACTTGTGTTCTTAGCATCTTTCACTTAAGTTTATCGGTTCCCTATTTGATATGTTAAGTGTTCTATGTAACTCTTCTTATTGTGTTGTTGTGCTGTAAGTGCATACCCTTCACTGGTCCTACATTTGGTATCAGAGCATTCCAGGCTCTTGATATAAGATCTCACCATCTTAAGATCCCTCACACACACAAAATACTTAACAGCTCAAATGGTAGCTATTACCAAAGATGATATGGAAACTGGAACTATGTCAAAGTCTCCACTGATCACTCATGAAGACTTTGATACTTGGTGTCAGAGAATGGAAGTCTTCATCAAGTCTCAAGACTCCAGGATGTGGGACTCTGTTGTTGAAGAACCTTACATACCAAGCACCACTTCTGCTACTGGTGGTGGTATGATTCCAAATGCTGTGGCTGATTACTCTGAAAAAGACAGGAAGAGAATAGAGATTGATCAAAAAGCCATAACAACCCTTCAAACTGCTCTTCTAAACTCCATCTACAGAGGCTTCAAGAAATGCAAAACTGCCAAGCAACTATGGGAAGCACTGAAGCTGATGTATGAGGGGTCCTCTGAAGCAAAGGAGAACAAGAAGGATCTCTTGAAGCAACAATTTGAAAACTTCACCTTCAAGGTAGGTGAAACCATGACTCAACAATACTTCAGGTATGTTGAGATTGTGGATACTCTAATGGTGTTGGAGTAACTTTTGAAAACAGGGACATTGTAAGGAAGTTTATGTCCTTTCTTCCTAGACAATGGACACATTATTGTGTTGTCATTAAGAGGACTGAGAACCTTAAGACTCTTACTCTCACAGAGTTGTATGGTATTCTTAGTGGCTACCAGATGGAGATGAACATGCAAAACTCATCTGGTAACTCCAGCAATCAACTGAGTTCAGCCCTCCATGTGGTTGAAAGGGAAAGCATTGAACCACAACATCATCTTATATGCTACCCTGACAAGTCACAAAAGAGTCCTTTCATCACCTTCCCAGAGACTCCAAGAGAAAGCTACACTCAAGGAAGTCCTTTCCAAGCAACAAGTTCTTCTCATGCCTTTATCTTTGCTGATGAAACCACAGGCAACTTTCTTTTCACCCTTGAAGACCTGGACTGTATCCACTTAGATGATCTGCAGTACATGGAGATAATTCAGCAGATGGCTCTTCTCACTCACAGAGCAAAAAAGTTCTAGAAGAGGACAGAGAGGAAGTTTCCAAGCAATGCAGCCAGTGGAAAGTTTGGGCTGGATAAGAGCAAAGTAAAGTGTTACAACTGTAACCAGATGGGACACTTTACAAGGGAGTGTAAGGCACCAAGGACAAATGGTGACCAAACACAAACCAGACCAAACTACACTGACAAAGCTCCCCAAAATGAGAAGCCAAAGCAGCAAGCCGCAGTTGCTGTTGAAGAAGGAGGCTTTGACTGGAGCTTTCAGCTAGAAGATGCATCTCCAAACCAAGCACTCATGGCAGACCACGATGAAGCCAAGGTATTGGAACATCTTTGTACTCCTGAATGTATTGCGAAAGTTAATAGATACATGTCCTATAACTTAGAAATGAGATCTGATCTTGAGTCCTTAAATATCTTAAAAGCTGATTTTAAGAGAGTTGAAAATGATTATAAAGGAAAGATAGAGGACTTAGAGAAAACCATTTCAACTCTTAAACATGAGCACACAAACTACAGGACTCAGATCAAAGACCTCATTACTAAGTTAACTGAATGCCAGGCTGAGCTTGTGATCAGCAAAGCCAAGGTAGAAAAATCTTTGTACTCCTGAATGAGAAGCCAAAGCAGCAAGCTGCAGTTGCTGTTGAAGAAGGAGGCTTTGACTGGAGCTTTCAGGTAGAAGATGCATCTCCAAACCAAGCACTCATGGCAGACCACGATGAAGCCAAGGTATTGGAACATCTTTTTACTCCTGAATGTATTGCTAAAGTTAATAGATACAGGTCCTGTAACTTAGAAATGAGATCTGATCTTGAGTCCTTAAATATCTTAAAAGCTGATTTTAAGAGAGCTGAAAATGATTATAAAGTAAATATAGAGGACTTAGAGAAAACCATTTTAACTCTTAAACATGAGCACACAAACTACAGGACTCAGATCAAAGACCTCATTACTAAGTTAACTGAATGCCAGGCTGAGCTTGTGATCAGCAAAGCCAAGGTAGAAAAATGTGTTCTTGAAAAAGAGACCTTCAAGAACATAATATCGTCATCCTTGCATGCACAAGTTTGTTATCAAAATAAGCAGGGACTGGGATCTTGTGAGATAGCTCCTCCACACATAAACTTGTCTATAAGATCTCCTAGGTATGGAACTTGTGAAGATGATCTTCCCCTCATAGACCCTTTGACTGAAGAGGATGAAGAGAAGATGGTGAAGAATGTCTCTGAGAAGAGTGAAGAAAAGCATTCTTAGAAGGGTCACCATCCCTTTGGAGAGCAAAGTTATTGGGATGACCAAGTCCAGGAGAAAGAACTTGATCAGGAAGGCCAAAAGAAAGTCCAAGAAGGCTCAAGAGATCAAGGCCACCTTCAATTCTGCACAGAAACAAGTCTTCATCTCTGCAGAATTTGAAGTGGTGAAGGCTGAAGACACCAACTTGAACTCCATCAACAAGAGTTCTGCTTCATGTCCAAATCATCCCATCATCAAGAAAAAGGCTGATCAGTTGTGCACCACTACTGTACAACCAGAACCATCCAGCTCCAAAGGTAGTTCTATCCCTATAAGAATTGCCACAACATCTACAAAGATGAAGATGAAGAAGGAAAGTGATCAAGTTCAGCCTTGTTCACAAAGGAAAACTCCTAGAAGAAAGAAAATGGATTGTGTTATGTGTGGAAGTACTTCTCATCTTGCTAAGGATTGTGTTTACAATCAAATAGTACTCTCCACATGACCAAGAAAGAAACTTCTAAGAGTTTGGAGAAGAAGATGCAAGCTTCAGAAGGAAAATATCTTTCCTTCGGAAGCTCCAAAATGAAGAAGAAGACAAGTGGAAACTTGCCTTCGGAAGAAAATTTGGTCTCGAAAGAAAGGAATACTTCCGAAGCGCTGAAGCCTACTGCAGTGAAAGCAAGATCTTCCGAAGGTCCAGACAACAAAACTTCAAAAGTATTGAAGGTCAAGTCTAAGCTTCCAAAGGTGGTGTGGAAGTCGAAGAAAGACCAAGTGGCTGAAAGTTCTTCATCAACATCAGCAAATGATCCTTCTAGCATGACTATAGGATCAAATACTGTTGCATTGTCTTTAACGTCTTTTGATGAGCCCAAGACCAATGAGGCTTGGGTTTTCAAATGTAACTAACCATCTCTTTTATGCAGGAACAACTCAAGACGAACAGAAATGTATGGATCATTGACAATGGTTGTTCCAGGCACATGACAGGCAATAGGTCACTACTTTAAAAGTTTGGATGATTTGATGGAGGACCAGTTGCTTTTGGAGGAGATACAGGAGGTTACATTACAGGAAGAGGCAAGGTCACAAATGGTAAGCTCAGCATTGAGAAGGTAAACTTTGTCAAGGAGCTTGTGTGACATCTCATATTTTTGTCAAATTAAAAGTAAACTTTGTTAAGTATTAAAAGGACCTATTATGTTAATTTTGAAACTTTATGGAATTATGCTTAACAATAAACTTGATGATTAACAAATTAATATAATAGTAACAACATTATAAGTGTTATAATGTTGTATATTATTATGAAATTTAAGGTGTTAATAATATTACATAAAATAATAACTATTATTATTATTATAATAATGACACTAATAATAATAATAGTAATCATAATAATCATAATATTAAATAACAAAAATAATAATAGTAATAATAATTTATAAAAAAAAACTTCTAAACTTAAAATAGAGATTAGTGTTTAAAACTTGGGGTTATTAACTCAAGGGGTGAGTTTTGTCAATTTTGAAACTTTAAAAGTGAGTTTAAGCATGAAATAATAACTATGCTAAACCACAGGGACCGAAACTGTAATTTGATTAAACCACCCAAACCGACCCCCCAAACTCCGTTCTTCCGGTGGTCGGCTCCGGCGGCCCTCCGGCGAACGCATTACACCGCGAATACCTTTCAATAACCCAATTAAATCCATTAAATCGCTACATAAATCGTTTCAAACATAATTACACCATTAAATTGAAGTTAAAGTGTCGGTTATCACTTGTTTGAATGGGTAACCGAAGCCCCCTTAAACTCACGGCCGTTCGAGCCTTAAAGGACAATATTAATCTAATTAACTCAACCTAAACAATAATCTAGCTATCTTTGATCGAATACAACTTCCAATTTGATGTGAAACAAATGAAAATCTCGGATTTAATCATCATCTTCATTCGCGACTATAGCCTAACCGTGACCCATTCTCGGAGCTTTATTACATCAAATTGGAAGAGGGCTATTGCTTATCATCGATTAGCGAAGCTATCTGCACCTTTGATTTGAATATCATTGAAGATTACTCGCCTTCCTGCATTCACGGCCGTTATACGTTCTTGGTTGTTCTTGGCATCGATTCGCAATCCAAACGGGTAATTGAACTCATCTATATACTCGAATTCACATGTGTAACAATACCCCTAAGCTTAATTTGATTGATACAAACGATTCGGGGTTCGATTTGGGGTTAAATGAAACTAGGGTTTATATTGATTTGGGGGTTTCTGCGTGGTTTCTTTAAAACAAATGGGAATGGGGTATTGACAGGCCTAGGCGACCCAGCCTAATGGTAAATGCACGCCCCCTCAACCTTGAGGTCCCGGGTTCGAACCCGGGCCCCTCCTTTTATTTTGTTTTATTATTTTTAAGCCTTTTTAACTACATATAAAATTACAGAAAATTTATAATTAATATAAAAATCATTTCTGATAATTAATATAAAGATTTTAGACACTAAAATATTTTCTGAAAATTTTTCTAATTTAAATATATACATAAATATATATATATATATAAATATATATATATATATATATATAAATATATACATATAAATATATATATGAATATGTATATAATTCTTTTAGTTATTCTTTATAAAATAGACTTTAAATATTGTTTAATTACTAAATCATTATTGGTTTAAATAATACATTTTTATTATTTCCTTATAAGTTAGACTAAAAATATTGTTTTAACTTACTAATCATTAATCGTTCAAATAATATATTTAAATTATTTTTACTTATAAAATAGACATTGAATATTGTTATAATTCACTAAATCATTATTTGTTCAAGTAACAAGCGTAAATTAATGTTTGAAACGTTGCTTATTATTTTATTTTATTTTGATCATGCTAAATGACGTTAAATAATTTTATATTATTTTGCAAGTCATATAATTAAATACATTATAAACATTGATCCAAAATATACTTATTAAAACTTAAATATCCTTTTATGTGTATTTAAGTTATATATTTAAATGATTTTCTTTTAAAATAATAATTATTTATATGCTTATGGACTTGATACAATAGTTTAAAAGAATCATTTAAAATAATAATGGACTTAATATTATCTTTATTAATCTGTAAAAATTGGGAAATTATATACCATTCTTAGAAAAATTATTGAGATTTAATTACATCATTATTATCTAATTACATTTCTAAAATACTTACTCACATAAACCTATATAAATTCTGCTAATGGAATGAAAATGTAAATAACTACAATATAAATTTATTGCTTAGCAAAATACCTTAAAAATATTAACACCCTAATCCTTGTGAACGTTAATCGTATTGTTAACCTTAATCTTTATCTTGTAATATATATATTTAGGTGCTTGAATGGATACTTTGGATTTGTCTTTTGGATCATCCTTTAATCTTTATTTATCATCTTGTAATGCTTATATCAATGTGAGTATTCCATACCCCCTTTTCATTTTATTTCACACTTTGGGGTGAAACATGTTAACCTATACTTTGCATTGTAAACTTATTTGAGACTTGTAAACTTTATGGCAATTCATCATGTTAAGTTGTGGTTAGTTGAACTTATGTGGTTACCATGTTATGGCGTTATATGTACAATCATTAACTATTGCTAGCCCAGCGAAGTCATAGATCTATGGGTAAGACAAGCCTGCTTGGTTGATCCAAGTACACTTAGCTGATCGTATATACTTTTAACGTTTGAGACTTGTAAAACTATTGTCAAGGTTTGATTGTTGCATTGTTCATAACATCCCTAATCACTTTATTCACTAACTTATGACTTGAATTGCCATCTTTTATATACTTATGTATTGAAAACTATGGATTGCTCACCAACATTTTTATGTTGACCCTTTTATTTTTAACATGTTTCAGGAATACCTCAAGTGTGTGAACTACTCTTTGAAGCATGCATATCTAGGAATGGACCTAGATAAATAAATAGAATAAGAATGACTTGTTACATTTTATGTTATGCTTTTATTCTTTTTGAGACTTATGTTGTAATGTGACAATTGAAACTTATGTTTAAATAATATTTGGATTATTAATAGCGTTATGTGGCTGTGAACGATCTTAACTCTCACACCTCGACGTTTCCGCCGTCAAGGTTGGGGTGTGACAGATTGGTATCAGAGCCCATAACTATAGGGATTTAGGTTATTAGAAATGGTGACCTAGACTATAGTTGCATGAACCTCATAGAAAGATCCTTATACCTTTGTGCTTACATGTTGTTTGCATGCTACATAATGCTATGCCTTTTGTGCAACTTGATGCCTTAGCATAGGATTGCCTAATGTATGCTTAAACTTAGTTACTTGTCTCCCTAAACTTAACTTTGACTCTTTGACTCTCCCCGACAAATGAACTCCTTAAACCTATTCTTGGCAACATATGGAACCTACACTTATCATCGTGGGTTTAATTCCTTAGACTCTATGTCTAATCTATGAAAATCTCATCAAGGTTTTGATTTCATAAACCAAAGAAATTTGTGTGACACATAGACACCTGTATTCTGGATTTCCTGGCAAAAGGCCTTCGGGCTAAGGCAAGCATATCGTATAAATCTCATTGTGAGACCTGTTATGCTTACCTGGGGATTTCTGGGATGAGTGATAAACTATGGTCAACACACACAAGTCTCTATGGTAAATGGGTCAATTTACCTTGACGTGTCAATGATTCCAAATGGTAATGCGTTACCAAATGGAACCATCCTCTACGTATCTTAAAAACCTTTGATTCCTTGAGCTGGTATCCCTTCATTCTTATCATACATAATGTTCTTATTGATATTGAACCTACCCTACATTTCAACTCGTACGTTTAAACACCGTTATACGTCGAGCATTTCGTGTAACTATTTCTATGTCTTGACCAACGTGAACATGAATCTTAATATACCCAAAGATATTGGGAATCTAAACCGAATGGTCATCAAAAACTTTAAACCGTTACTTATGGTTCTCGAGTCTTCTTAAAGATGTGTCCCATAACTAAAGAACATGCAATTCTATAGGTGGAATTCTTACATCTCGGGATACTTTGTCTAGGCAAAGTGTGAATGGTGATTTGACTCGATCATTGAATCCATTCATTTGACCCGAAACCCTTGAGATGAGTGATCACTTATAAGTACGTGTGTCTTCAATAAGGTTATGTTTGACCTCACATCTTGAGAAGTTCGTGTAATTCCTTCAATTGTGAATCGAATGTTCACATCTCGTCGTGGTGTTGAATCACTCTTGTCATTGATTTAGTCTTCCCGATTTAAATCATCCAAGATTTGAACATTCACAACAACTTCTGTTATCTTGAACTTTGATCTTAAGCTTGTAAGCATGATTTTTCTTTTTGTTACATTGATGTAACTTGAATTTTTTTCCGAATTTCTAATTGATATTAAGTTCCTTTCGTCGTTAAGTCAAACTCCGTAGCGTCTACACCGTGAGAGATGCAAATGTTTGCAAGTCAACCTATGACTAAGAACACCTGAATCTCCTAAATGATTCTAACTCATCAAAACAGGGGTGATTTCCTTACTTTGATGATTCTCTATTCGTTTCGATAAATGGTTTCCAATTGTGATTTATAAAATTTCATCCTCTGGATTGGGGTGATTTCCTTATCCCGAGGATTGACTTCAATTACTTACTTTGGAATGACATTTCACAAATGACATGATCTCACCAAAATAGGATTGAAACCCGTACTTTGGTGACAAATGTCAATCTTCGATTGTTTTCTTGCTATTATGAATTTCAATCATCAAGATAGGCGTGAATTCCATACCTTGATGATAATATCATCTTATTGAATTGTATTTGTTCAAATGAGACGACTGCATCAAAGTAAGAGTGAATTCTGGATTTTGATGAAGAAGTTCATTTTGTTATATTTTGATTTTGTAAAACTTCACCGTTAAGATAGGAGTGATTTCCCTTACCTTAATGGTGAGTTACCTCGTTTTATTTCCGTGGATCCTCAACAATGAGTTGGGATCGAGCTTTTTGATTGGTAAGTTAGTGATCATATCTTGGGAATGCACCATCAAGCTAGGAGTGAAAACCACACCTTGATGACTATTCTCATTTCTTGATCTCCAACTTACCAAGGTTTTAATCAAGTGACAAGAAACATGTAGTAACTTGAAGGGTGAACCAATGTTAGTGTTTGGACCTATCAAGCCAAAGCATGATTTCTGAACTTGAAAAGAGACCCGATCACTCTAGGTTGATTTTGATTCTAAGCTTGGAGCGTTTAAATTCTTAAATTGATTTCCTTCCCTTTATCATTATGTTTTGATTTGATCTAGCGATATCGAACCATTTATTCCCTACATATCAACTTTCATTTTGAGATATCATCAACACATGTTTGTGTGATGGTAGCATTCTTAAGCAATCTTTCTACTAAATAAAGACGTTATCAACTTGTGGTTATGTCTTTCTAGTCATACGAATGTTCTCGACTGTACTTATGGGTTGATGAATTACGTATGCAATCTATATTTGGAAATTTGGTACCTAGCAAAACATGGTTACAAATGCATGTCTCATCGTTTGCGTCATTTCTTGAATCGCTTTTGAACCCTTAACCTTGAAAACCATTGAAATTCTATCTTGGTTTTGAACAACAAGACTCATTATTATCCTCATTGCGATGTGGATATAAGGGTTCATAAAATTTCGTGATTTTTAGTCATGTGTGTGGTATAAAAGAAAAGACATAACTTGGCATGTGTCCAAGTGTTTTACTTTCACATATGACAAAACCTAACATTCGTGTTACTATGAATCTCTTGTTTAACTTTCAACACTAAGTGCCTCTTATCTTAGATGCTAAGATGATAAATGGTGCATTATAGACCAATTGACTAATCTCATATTGACTCATGTGAGATAACGGGTCGAGAAATTGACTTGTATCTATCTCAAATAGTCGTATACCGTGGTATGGCGTTAAAACATCGATCGTTATTTTGGGTGACCGACTCACTTTCCTGCTTTTAATAATGTTTCTAACCATCGTCGTGAACTTGTTTCAAAATCTTCGCATATCGTATAATTTCTTAGACCAATGATTGGTCAAAAGAGAGATACATATTCATAAGATATGCGTTAAGACCGTTTCATATAGTGACGTTTGGGATTCTTAATCCTGACGGTTAACCTTTCTTATCATTGTTGGTCCTTTATTGATTTCTAGACATCATTATATTCTAGAAGTTGTGACTTATCAATCTAAGGTACCACGGTAACTCGTCATCGTTTTCCGACGTTTCATCTCAAAACGTCTCGCGTTTATTATGCTGAGAATCTTGTAAGATTCCATAAGGTGAAGCGTTTCACCTGTAATCAAACGTCTACCAATGGTCGTTGAACACTTACCTTTCATTACAATTCCTTTGTTTCATTTAAGTTCATTTTTAATTTCGGGACGAAATCTTTTAAGTTGGGGAGACTGTGACATCTCATATTTTTGTCAAATTAAAAGTAAACTTTGTTAAGTATTAAAAGGACCTATTATGTTAATTTTGAAACTTTATGGAATTATGCTTAACAATAAACTTGATGATTAACAAATTAATATAATAGTAACAACATTATAAGTGTTATAATGTTGTATATTATTATGAAATTTAAGGTGTTAATAATATTACATAAAATAATAACTATTATTATTATTATAATAATGACACTAATAATAATAATAGTAATCATAATAATCATAATATTAAATAACAAAAATAATAATAGTAATAATAATTTATAAAAAAAAAACTTCTAAACTTAAAATAGAGATTAGTGTTTAAAACTTGGGGTTATTAACTCAAGGGGTGAGTTTTGTCAATTTTGAAACTTTAAAAGTGAGTTTAAGCATGAAATAATAACTATGCTAAACCACAGGGACCGAAACTGTAATTTGATTAAACCACCCAAACCGACCCCCCAAACTCCGTTCTTCCGGTGGTCGGCTCCGGCGGCCCTCCGGCGAACGCATTACACCGCGAATACCTTTCAATAACCCAATTAAATCCATTAAATCGCTACATAAATCGTTTCAAACATAATTACACCATTAAATTGAAGTTAAAGTGTCGGTTATCACTTGTTTGAATGGGTAACCGAAGCCCCCTTAAACTCACGGCCGTTCGAGCCTTAAAGGACAATATTAATCTAATTAACTCAACCTAAACAATAATCTAGCTATCTTTGATCGAATACAACTTCCAATTTGATGTGAAACAAATGAAAATCTCGGATTTAATCATCATCTTCATTCGCGACTATAGCCTAACCGTGACCCATTCTCGGAGCTTTATTACATCAAATTGGAAGAGGGCTATTGCTTATCATCGATTAGCGAAGCTATCTGCACCTTTGATTTGAATATCATTGAAGATTACTCGCCTTCCTGCATTCACGGCCGTTATACGTTCTTGGTTGTTCTTGGCATCGATTCGCAATCCAAACGGGTAATTGAACTCATCTATATACTCGAATTCACATGTGTAACAATACCCCTAAGCTTAATTTGATTGATACAAACGATTCGGGGTTCGATTTGGGGTTAAATGAAACTAGGGTTTATATTGATTTGGGGGTTTCTGCGTGGTTTCTTTAAAACAAATGGGAATGGGGTATTGACAGGCCTAGGCGACCCAGCCTAATGGTAAATGCACGCCCCCTCAACCTTGAGGTCCCGGGTTCGAACCCGGGCCCCTCCTTTTATTTTGTTTTATTATTTTTAAGCCTTTTTAACTACATATAAAATTACAGAAAATTTATAATTAATATAAAAATCATTTCTGATAATTAATATAAAGATTTTAGACACTAAAATATTTTCTGAAAATTTTTCTAATTTAAATATATACATAAATATATATATATATATAAATATATATATATATATATATATATAAATATATACATATAAATATATATATGAATATGTATATAATTCTTTTAGTTATTCTTTATAAAATAGACTTTAAATATTGTTTAATTACTAAATCATTATTGGTTTAAATAATACATTTTTATTATTTCCTTATAAGTTAGACTAAAAATATTGTTTTAACTTACTAATCATTAATCGTTCAAATAATATATTTAAATTATTTTTACTTATAAAATAGACATTGAATATTGTTATAATTCACTAAATCATTATTTGTTCAAGTAACAAGCGTAAATTAATGTTTGAAACGTTGCTTATTATTTTATTTTATTTTGATCATGCTAAATGACGTTAAATAATTTTATATTATTTTGCAAGTCATATAATTAAATACATTATAAACATTGATCCAAAATATACTTATTAAAACTTAAATATCCTTTTATGTGTATTTAAGTTATATATTTAAATGATTTTCTTTTAAAATAATAATTATTTATATGCTTATGGACTTGATACAATAGTTTAAAAGAATCATTTAAAATAATAATGGACTTAATATTATCTTTATTAATCTGTAAAAATTGGGAAATTATATACCATTCTTAGAAAAATTATTGAGATTTAATTACATCATTATTATCTAATTACATTTCTAAAATACTTACTCACATAAACCTATATAAATTCTGCTAATGGAATGAAAATGTAAATAACTACAATATAAATTTATTGCTTAGCAAAATACCTTAAAAATATTAACACCCTAATCCTTGTGAACGTTAATCGTATTGTTAACCTTAATCTTTATCTTGTAATATATATATTTAGGTGCTTGAATGGATACTTTGGATTTGTCTTTTGGATCATCCTTTAATCTTTATTTATCATCTTGTAATGCTTATATCAATGTGAGTATTCCATACCCCCTTTTCATTTTATTTCACACTTTGGGGTGAAACATGTTAACCTATACTTTGCATTGTAAACTTATTTGAGACTTGTAAACTTTATGGCAATTCATCATGTTAAGTTGTGGTTAGTTGAACTTATGTGGTTACCATGTTATGGCGTTATATGTACAATCATTAACTATTGCTAGCCCAGCGAAGTCATAGATCTATGGGTAAGACAAGCCTGCTTGGTTGATCCAAGTACACTTAGCTGATCGTATATACTTTTAACGTTTGAGACTTGTAAAACTATTGTCAAGGTTTGATTGTTGCATTGTTCATAACATCCCTAATCACTTTATTCACTAACTTATGACTTGAATTGCCATCTTTTATATACTTATGTATTGAAAACTATGGATTGCTCACCAACATTTTTATGTTGACCTTTTATTTTTAACATGTTTCAGGAATACCTCAAGTGTGTGAACTACTCTTTGAAGCATGCATATCTAGGAATGGACCTAGATAAATAAATAGAATAAGAATGACTTGTTACATTTTATGTTATGCTTTTATTCTTTTTGAGACTTATGTTGTAATGTGACAATTGAAACTTATGTTTAAATAATATTTGGATTATTAATAGCGTTATGTGGCTGTGAACGATCTTAACTCTCACACCTCGACGTTTCCGCCGTCAAGGTTGGGGTGTGACAGCTTGGGTACAATCTTTTGAGTGTATCCCAATTTTGTGATCAGAGTCATAACATGCTCTTTACTGAACATGAGTGCATTATTCTTAGGCCTGGGGTGGTCATTCCTCATGAGCACATCCTGCTCAGAGCCCCCAGGAAAGGAAACATGTACAAGATGGATTTGCAAGAAACATCTTCCTTAGGAGAAGTTTCATTCTTTCTATCTAAAAGAAATAATGATGAGTCTTTCCTCTGGCATAAAAGAATGTGCCATGTAAACTTTAAAAACATGAATAAATTAATTAAGAATGATTTGGCAACTGGAATACCAAAAAAAGAGTTTACAAGTGATGACCACTGTGTTGCATGCCTGAAGGGGAAGCAACACAAGGTATCTCACAAACCAATGGAAAGAAATTCTATCATTAATCTCCTACATTATTACCTATGGATCTTTTTGGCCCCACCAGTGTAATGAGTCTAGGAAGGACCTCTTATTGTTTGGTGATCACATATGACTTTACTATATTCACTTGGGTCTTCTTTCTTAGAACTAAGGATGAGACCCCTGAGATTCTAAAGAATTTCATCTTAAAGATTGAGAATCAATGTGATTACAAGGTCAAAACCATAAGATGTGATCAAGGAACTGAATTCAAGAATCAAATTCTTGACACATTTTGTGATGAAAAAGATATTACAAGACAATATAGTGCTCCCAAGACTCCTCAGCAAAATGGTGTTGTTGAGAGGAGAAACATGACACTAATTGAAGCTGCAAGAACTATGTTGTCTGACTCTAAACTGCCTATCACCTTTTGGGCAGAGGCAGTGAACACTACTTGCTATGTGCAAAACAGAGTTTTAGTAGTTAAGATACATGTAAAAATCCTTATGAACTTTGGCACAAAAGAAAACCTTTCATTGGTTTTCTCAGGTCATTTGGATGTCCTTGCACCATCTTGAATACCAAAGATCAAATTGCAAAGTTTGCTGAGAAATCAAATGATAAACATTTTATTGGATACTCTTCTCAAGCTAAAGCTTATAGAGTATACAATCTCAGAACTAGAGTAGTTGAGGAGTCAGCCAATGTGACTTTCAATGAGCACATTCCCAGTGTGAAAGGTTCTGGTCCAGATTGGCTATTTGATCTTGATTTAGTTACCAACTGTTTTAACAAATCTTGTGAGCATGTTTCAGGGTCCACAGATATACTACCTACAGGTGATCCTGACCCAAGATTTGAGCTAAGAAGACCTTCAAGCTACACATCTTCAACTCCAGTGGTAACCAATCCTGCAAATGAAGCTTCTACCAGCACATCAATGACAAATCCTGCTGATACTTCTAGGGTGCCTTCAAATTATAGTTTAGAGGCACAGAACTCAGATGAAGGAGCTTCAAATGTTGGAGAAAATGATGGTGGTGAAAGTGATCAAGAATTTCTTGATGCTAATAACCACTCCATTGAAGACAACATCAATGATGTCACACACTCATTGGATCAAGTCCATCTTGATAAGTGTGCTGATGTGGAGGGTGAATCCTACTTGCCAGATCAGAATTTCTCAAATTTAGATCTGTCTAAGAAACTTGCTGTGATCCCTCAGCTAAGGATCTACAAGTCTCATCCTACCACAAACATCATTGGAGATGTTGATTCAGGGGTGAGAACAAGAGGACAAAGCCATGATGCAAATGTTTGTCTTCACTCTTGTTTCTTGTCCCAGATAGAGCCAAAGAAAATTGATGAAGCTCTAAAGGATGGAAGTTGGGTTGAAGCTATGCAAGATGAGATGCTTTAATTCAAAAGGTAAAAGGTTTGGAACCTATGTCCTCTTCCTCAAGGGAAGACTACCATAGGAACTAAATGGGTGTTCAGGAATAAGAAGGATGATAGAGGACTTGTCATCAAGAACAAGGCAATACTAGTTGTTCAAGGATACACTCAAGAAGAAGAAATTGACTACACAGATGTTTTTTTCTCCTGTAGCAAGACTTAAAGCTGTTAGGATATTCTTAGCTTTTGCTGCATCCAAGAACTTTAAGGTCTACCAACTTGATGTCAAGTGTGCTTTTCTTTATGGGGTGATGGACGAAGAGGTGTATGTCAGACAACCACCTGGATTTGCAGATCCTGATCACCCTGATTATGTTTGTAGGCTTGATAAAGCTCTTTATGGGTTGCACCAAGCACCAAGGAAGTGGTATAAGACTCTATCACACTATCTCTATCAGCATGGATACAAAAAGGGTTCTATAGATGGAACTCTCTTCATCAAAGGAACAAGAAATGACATAATGCTAGTTCAAGTATATGTAGATGATATTATTTTTGGGTCAACTAATCTAAAGCTCTGTAAAGACTTTGAGAAGCTGATGAAGGACAGGTTTGAAATGAGTGCCATGAGGGAACTCAATTTCTTTCTAGGAATTCAAGTGAAACAAGTTGACAATGGCATCTTCATAAGTCAGTCAAAGTATGTACAATACATACTTAAAAGGTTCAACATGACTGATTGTAAGGTTCATGTAACATCTTGTATTTTTGGTTTAATAAAAAGCTTGCATCGTTAAATTTTTGTAAGGACCATTGTTGTCATATGTGAAACTTATGGGCCATTTATGCTTATTTTCTTTTTACTTTAAAGCCTTTACTTTGAAAGTTAATAATGTTAATTATTACTTAATAAATAAATAATAATCATAATAACGATAATAATAAAAATAATAATAAAACTAATAATAATAATAATAATAATAATAATAAATAATAATAATAATAATACTAATACTAATAATAAGAATGATAATAATAATAATAACTAATTATAAGAGTAATTAATTATGTTATTAATAACACTAATAATAGTAATAATAATAATAATAATAATAATAATAATAAAAGGAATAATAACTAATAAAAGTTATATAAGTAATAAGTTGTAAGTGAATTAAAACTTAAATCAAGGAAGTTAAGGGGGATGTTTTGTCAATTTAATAAACTTTAAATGTAGTTTTGTGCATAAATTAATAAAAACAAAACTGAAGGGACTAAATGTGTAATTTTTAAATCCCAAACCCCACCCCCTTTCCCTTTCACGTTTTTCCGGCCGGCCCTCCGGCCACCGCCGGCTGCGGCTCCGGCGACCCTTAAATCCACCCGAAACCCTTCAATTTTAATACCAAATGATCCCAACCGGTTCACCAACGCATTTAGAACTCAATTATGATCTTTAATTGAAATTAAACAACCGTTATGAACCTTTAACGTGTCGGGAAACGGTCGCATACATCAAACGAGCCGTTCGAGCATTAACCTCCAATAATAGTCTAATTAATCGAACATAAACAATCATATACCTAATGCTAATCGATTGCAACTCTCAATTTCATCTAAAACAAACGTTAACATCCCTTTCGATCTCCACCTTAACCGCGAACCTGCAACCACGCAAACACCATCACCCGGCCTTCGAAACCTGAAATTGATTGAGGACTGTGATTCGTGAACGTTCCCTGAAGCTCCACACGAAGTTAATCGGATTATAATCACCATTTGATCATAATCGAGCTCTACGTTGGTCGCGACTCGTTTCTAACCGGTTATTACCAATCTAATCTTCAATTCGGGTAATTTAACTTATGTACATACTCGAAATTACGTGGGGAATCAAAGCCCCATGTTCATTCCTGTAATCGTTATCGAATTGATGTTCAATTTTGGGATTTGTCGAATTAGGATTCTTAGGATTTGGGGGTTTTTGGTTTAAGTTATGTTTTAAAAGAATTTAAAACCAAAGTAAACCAATGCCAAGGCCTTGGTTTACTGGTTAAGACACTTGCAGCATCAACATGAGGTCCTGGGTTCGAACCCGGGCACCCTCATGTATTTTTTTAAAGGCTTTTTAGCCAATAAAATAATTATGGAAATTTTTTAATAAATATAAAAATAATTTTTGTAAACTTTAAATGTTTTTATAGACATCAACTAATAGTTTTTTTCTTAAATTTAAATAATTAAATAACTTTTTCTTAATAAAACCTTTTAACAAAGGTTAATCTTTGTTTATTTCTATTAAAATGGATTTCAAATAATAAATAATAAATTATTATTAGTCCAAACGTTACCTTTTAAATCATGATTATTTTAAAGTTTTTATTTAAATTTTATATTTAAACTTTAATAGTTGTTACAAAGGGTTTAATTTCATTTTCCCTATTAAAAAACATAAATGGTAAAATTCTTTATTAAGATATATAACGTACTTACAAAAATCCCAAATTATTACTAAAACCCTAGCTCTCGTTAAAACATTAAATTTACTATAGTTACACTTAAAAATCTTGTAAATACACATTTTAGGTGCATTCTGAAGGACTACGTTGAAACGACATTTATTATTGTATCCTCAAATATATACTTATTGATCAAGTGAGTATTTCTATACCCCTTTTTATATTTTTACACTTTGTGGTGAAACATGTTACATTATAAACTTTGCACTTGTAAACACGTTTGATTCTTGTAAACTTATGACATTTCACCTGTATTTTGTGGTTAGTTGACCTTTGTAGCTACCATGTAATGTCAAATACATGTACAGTCATTAACTATTGCTAGCCTGGTGACGTCATAGATCTATGGGCCTGACAAGCCTGCTTGGTTGATCCAAGTACACTTAGCTAATCATATATACTTGTAAACGTTTGAGACTTGTAAAACTTTGTCAAGGTTTGATTGTGCATTCTGTCTTACATCCCTAGTTACTTTGTTCTCTAACTTACAACATGAATTGCCATCTTTTATATACTTATGTATTGCAAACTATGGAAATCTCACCAACATTTTGTTGACCTTTTATTTTTAACATGTTTCAGGAAATGCTCAAGTTTGATTACTACTCTTTGAAGCTTATCACATCTAGGATTGGACCTAGATAAAAATAAATGGATGGGCTTGTTAATTTAACTTTTATGCATGATTTTTTTCTTTGTTTAAGACTTTTTAATTGTAATAATACATTTGGAACTTATGAATAATATATTTGGGATTATTAATAGCGTTATGTGGCTGTGAACGATCTTAACCCTCACATCTCGACGTTTCCACCGTCAAGGTTGGGGTGTGACAGTTCCTAAGACACCCATAGCCAGAAACGACTCCCTTGGACCTGATCTTGAGGGGGAGTGTGTTGATGAGCATCTCTACAGGGCAATAATTGGGTCTCTTATGTACCTCACAGCTAGTATGCCTGATATCATGTTTGCTACATGCATTTGTGCAAGATATCAAGCCAACCCCAAGATGTCACACCTGGTCACTGTCAAAAAAACTTTAAGATATCTCAAAGGTGCTCCATCACTTGGCCTTTGGTATCCAAAGAATTCTGACTTTAATCTGTATGCTTATACAGATAGTGACTATAGTGGTTGCAACATGGCTGTAAAGTCTACATTAGGGGGATGTTAGTTTCTTGGTGGAAGAATAGTCTCTTGGCAATGTAAGAAACAATCCTGTGTGTCTGCATCAACTGCTGAGGCTGAATACATTGCTGCTGCAAGCTGCTGTGCTCAAGTACTTTGGATTCCAAACCAGATGTTGGACAATAGATTCAACTTTAAAGAGACTCCCATCCACATAGACAACAACAGTGCTATCTCAATCACAAAAAATCCTGTGCACCACTCAAGAACAAAGCATATCAATATCAGGTATCAATGGATTAGAGATAACTTTGAAAAAGGCTTAATCAAACTAGTCAAAGTTAACACAAATGAATAATATGCTGATCTGTTCACCAAAGCTTTTGATGAACAAAGATTTAAATATCTTGTATCAGCTATTGTGATGATTAACTTTGAATAGCTTTTCTTAAAATTTAATCATATTATTTCTAAAACCTGTGTGTCCTAAGTTGTCTACTTCATCATCTTCATAAGCCCTTGTTTTCTTTGGAAGAAAATATTTTCAAAAGACATTTCTTAGATTTTTGAAAAATTTTGATCTCTTTACTTTTCGGAAGATTTAAAATTACCTTTGGAAAAAATTTATGTCTTGGTAAACAAATAACTACTTTAGTAATTTTACCTTCGGAAGAAGTTTCTGAAGTATCTTCCAAAGCCTAAAATCAACTTAAGTACTTTTATGTTTTATAAGAACAATTTTCTTTCAAAAGCAATTTACCTTCGAAAGTTTTCATTCTTTTTAGAATAAAAACTCTGAGTGTTAATTCTCTTCCGAAGCAAAATTCTAAAAAATCTTTGAAATATCTTACGAAGCAAATTTGCCTTCGGAAGCTTTTACTTCAGAACTTCCGAAGCAAATAACCTTCGGAATATTTCTCGACTTCCAAGAAAACTACTATTGGGCAAAAGTAAACTACTTTTCAGAGGTGGGACCGACATCCAGATTTTAAAGTTTATCCTCTTTCATTAACTTTGTCTCAAATCTTTTTCACATAAATACCCAACGGTTCCCCCTCTTTCACTATCTTCTTCAATTATACTACTCCTTAAAACTAAATTCTCCTAAACCGCCTTCGTTCTTCATCTTCCTTCACCTTTAAGCTTATCAAATTGGCCAATCTAAAACGCAGAAACAACCCTGACTTCTCCATGCAACTTTACAGGCAACACAACCAAGTTGCTCTGTTGAACTCTAAGAAAGATGATAGTTTCTCAGAGGTTTGCCGTTTTCTGGCTCTATCCAACTACTTCACCTCTCTAACCATTGATCCTACTCTCTATGAGGATCATCTACTTGAATTTTGGAAGACATGCCAAGAGGTCATTATGGATGGGGAGAAGGCACTGTCTGCCACAGTGCAGGGGAGGACAATCTTCATCACTCCGACCATCATCAACACTCACTTACAGCTGGATGATAAAGAAGGTGAGTTGTCCTTCTTAAAAGAAGCTGTTAATCATTCTTTTGTGCAGATGGGCTATGAGGGAGATTTCTCTGTAAAGACCTTCGGGAAAGGGAAGGTCTCATCCCAGTGGAAATACCTGCTCCATGTGGTTATCCTCAGCTTGTCAAACAAGCATGGAGGGTGGGACCAGATTCCTGAGGATCTCTCCTCCATAGTGCATGGAATGGTTCAAAGGGTCAAGTTCAGGTACTCTTAGTTTGTTTACACAAATTTGCTTGCTAACTTGGATTCCTTAAAGTATTATATGTTTCCTAGATATGTTCAATACATTCTTAACTGTGAATTGGACTCAAAGTTGAGGGAAAAAGGTAATATTCTTAAATTAGGACAGATGAAACCCGACATCTTTAAAATCATTAAGAAGCCAACTGTAGGCTTCTCAGGGGTAGAAACAGCCCTTGTCCCAAAAATGCTAGAGCTCATTGCTCAAGGTGACAACCTAGCAACACAAGCTAGTGTTGAACCCACACCTTCTACCTCCCAACCACCAAAAAGACCACAAATCACCCTCACCTACCAAAGAAAATCCAAACGAACCCCTGCTCAAGTTATTGAGCTTGTGCAGGCCCCTGTACACTCACCCATACAGGAGGAAGTGGATACTAGAGCTCCCACTTCCCCTGAGGAGCAAACCAATCCCATCTCTTCAAGAATCAGTGCTGAGGTTCCTCATGCTCAGCCTGATGAGCTCACAAGCCCAACTGCCTTAAGCCTTCACTCTGAGTCTCAACATTCAAGTGAACAACCTTCAGGAGACAGTTACCATCCCCAACCTTTAGACTTAAATCAACCCATTCCCAACCTTGAATTCTATACTGATGAAGACTTAGGTTTCAGTGAGTACCACGAGTCTCTCTACTCTTCCCCTACTCAAAAAGAGATGAGTGCTTCTGAGTCCCCTATGTCTAGCCCACATTAGTCACCTATTTCTGAGGTGGATCAACCTGAACCTGTTCAGGAGATCCATATGGAAGAGGCTCTTACGTCTGCAAGTGATTATATCATTAAGACCTCAACCATGGCAACTCAGCCCATTGACACTTCAACTGAGGCTGTCAATGTGCAGAGAAAATCCAGCAGCCAAGAACCTTAAGCTGGTGGTGAGAGAGAGGACTTTGGTCCAATCATCTCATTCTGATGAAGATAAGGAGAACTTGAGAATAAAGGTGCAAAAACTGTCAAAAACATGCTCCTATTTAGTCTCTACGGTTAGTCATCTTGAATCTCAGGTGACTACCCTGCATAACAGGGTCAATGATCAGCAACTTGAGATATCTTATCTCAGGGAAAAACTAGTTGGGAGGCCTTTAAGGAGAGCTCAACCAGGAACACAAGAACCTGTGAATATGATTGACCTAACTCCTAGCTCACCTTTGCAAGAGGGTGATGCTACCAAAAAAAAGGAGAAAGTTATTACAGTCACAGAACCTAGGAGTTCTTCAGGGAGTATGGACATTGAGGACTCACCATCCTAACTTGCAATTATGCATACTCAGCAACTTCCTCAAGTTCACATTGATGTGGACTCTTTAGACTCTTACATTCAGAGTCTCTTTGAGGAAGGCATTCCAAGGGCTATATCATCCCCACCCCAAGAAACTTCAAATTATATTATTGGGTGGAGGTATGATGCTGATAGAAGAGCCCTCATTCTTTAAAGAGTTCAAGGGCAACAAGAGGTGTTCAATTTTCAGACCTTGAACTACTATGAAGGTCTTGACCTGATCAACATGCCACTTGTCAACCCAAGTCAATCTAAACAAGCTGACAAGCTGGCACAAAGGATTCAAGACAAGATTACTGAAGAGTTCAGTCTAAGAAGGAGACAAAGGCAATCAAGTAATGTAATTGATTAACTGGACATTGAGGAAGACCTTGAGATTAGCTTCAAAGGAAAAACCTTGGCTGAAGGCCTAGTGATAGAGCCTGAGAACCCTATCACACCAATAACTACTTCAGAAATTCATCCACTCAGTGAAACACCTGCTGGTGAAGGTGTATCACAACCTCTCTCTGGCCAGAGCTTGGATGCTACACCAAGCAATGAAAGCCACAGCTCTCTCCACCCTGTGTCACAAAGGTCTGTGGGTGACAAAGGGAAAAGGATTCTAACTCCTGAGGAGATTGAGGAGGAGGAGAGAGAGAGTAAGAGGAAGCTAAGGGAAGAAAGTTCCTCTGGGTCTTCATGCTTTATGCAAGCTGCAATTAGGGCTGCCCCCAGACCAAACACTCAAGATGATGAGTTGAGAACAGTCAAGATTGCTTACCTGCAGAGCAGGAACTATGACATTGATGAGATTATATCTCTCACCTTAAAGGAACTCAATGAACTGGTTGACATAGAAATGTCAAGAGAGATGAAGGAAGCAGAGGATAGAAGGCTACTTCTCCAAATCAAAGAGGAGAAGAGACTGAAAATATTATACAAGCATGTTCTTACTCTCTCCCCAGTTCAAGAAAGTCCTGTGCAGGAGATTATGGCAGTTACACAAGAACCTCAGGTAGACAAGGAAACAGATAGGCAAAACATGATCAACTACCTGAGTGCCACAGGTCTCTACCAGGCATATGTACTTCTTTTCTTGTCCTTTGAGTACATTGAGTTTGAGTATCTCAAACAGATTGAACTTCAAGTACTCAAAGAATAAAAGGCAACAAAGAGAAAGACGAGGGAAAAGGCAGTAGACCAGTCTTCTCAGTTAAAGTCCTCAATGATTTCTTTGAAATGAGAAGATACTATGAGAGTCTAAGTGATCCTGACCATCTAATAAAGAAGGGCATGGTCATCATCATTATGAGTACTGTCAAAAGCTAAAGATCTTCAAATGTTTTCGTAGCATCAGCCTAGGGGAGTTTGTAAAGATTCCTATAAATCTGTTGCAGCCAAAACATCTATAGTCACTCTGCATGCATGCACTGAAGAATAGAAGTAGAAATGCTTCGGAAATTTTACACATTGCATTAGAAATATTCTATTTGTAAAATCTTCCAAAGCCAAGACCAACATCTTCCGAAGCCAAAAGTGAAGTCTTCCGAAGTATAAAAGACAAAGTCTTCCGAAGCCCAAGAGTGAAGACAGATTTCTTCTGAAGACTTTTAGAGATATGCTTTTATTTGATGTACTTTACCATAAAGCTGGACCACCTTTTCGCTGCAATTCTGTTTAGTCACCAACTTACATGAGTTGGTGAAAAGGTCCATGCTTTTGTTAACTGTACATTGATGTTTTGAGTCTGTGCTTTCTACTTTATGTACTTCTATCCTTTTTGTAATATATTAGGATGTGAGCTATGGCATGTCATAGTCACTAGTCAAAAGGCAATCTGTCTTTTGACTCTACATTTGATTTTGTTGTCTAGTCTTATGTATCCAGCTGGTTTTCAAAGTATGGTCGGCTGTAGGATGTAGTATATGTATCTCAAGGACTTGTAACTTACATTGTATGCTTTGTAACATTTGTAATAGAACTTGAGAAGCAATATACAACATTCTTGAAAACCAAATACTTGTGTTATTTGCTATCTTGTTCTGTCACATTTTTACTTGTGTTCTTAGCATCTTTCGCTTAAGTTTACCAGTTCCCTATTTGATCTGTTAATTGTTCTAAGTAACTCTCCTCATTGTATTGTTGTGTTGTAAGTGCATACCCTTCACCGGTCATGCAGTTCTTGAAGTTCTTATAAAAATTAGAGTCTTGTGAAGAACTTGACCCTATATATATATATATATATATATATATATATATATATATATATATATATATATATATATATATATATATATATATAGATATATATATATATATATATATCTATATATATATATATATATATATATATATATATATATATATATATATATATATATATATATATATGTATATATATATTGAACGACAGATGAGCAGCACTGTCTCGGGCCCAACTATTCGTTTTCTAGCAAGGATCGCATCCCAACCTCTCAGAAGGAAACCTATTGCTAAGAAAAAACCCAAGGCTCAACTTTGATCATTTTGCTCAGAATGATACTTGAAGGCATAACCTTCCAATATTTGAATGTTATATGTATCTTATCTTAAACAGTTGGATTAAATATTATTGGTAAGAAAAATATATTTATCCTATTATGCCTTTTATACATAAAAAATAAATCTAAAAATTTATTTAGAAAGATTATTATCATTTAATATTACATCTAACATGTAAATATACATGTTTATTCACCACCAGAATTTTTTTAAACAACATTTCCTTTTATCTTAATTATTAGAGTAAAATGTCATTTTTGTCATGACGTTGTGTTGAATTTTCCATTTCAATCCAAAAACTTCTTTTTTCCATTTCAGTCACTATAGTCTACCAAATATTGTCATTTTCATCCACTCCACTAACTCCGTTAAGATTTCCGTTAAATATGAGGGTATTTTAGTTTTTTTTTCAACATCAGAATTATCTAAATATAACAATTAATCAAATAATATTAACTCAAAGCTAAAAAAAACATATGAAGCGACTAGTGAGACCGGGCGCTTCGATTTAAAATTTTCAATTAATTATAACTCATGTTGTTCGATTGAGGTCTACTGTGAGATTTCAATTGACATAAACGTTTTGTTCAATCCTGCAACATTGTTTGATTGAGATCTACTATTTGTTAGATTTAGGTCTGTTGTTGTCACGTTCAAACAAACATGAAAACAACATACCTCAATCAAATGAACGTGACAATAAAAGACCTCAATCAAACAAAGCGTGAAAACAACAGACCTCAATTCTACATCAGCCGTCGATCGAATAAAGGTACACGTTAGAACAAAATGTGAAGATTAATTGAAATCTCAAAGCATGCATCAATCGAACAACATGAGTTAGAGTTAATTGAAGTTTTTAAATCAAAGCGCCCAGTCTCACTAGTCACTTCATGTTTTTTACTTTTAATTGAATATTAATTTACTAGTTTGTTTTAATTGGATAATTAGTGTGTTGAAAAAGACTAAAATACCCTCATTTTTAACTGAGATTTTAATGGAATTAGTGTAATGGATGAAAATGACAATATTTGGTAAACTATAGTAACTGAAATGGTAAAAAAAAGTTTTTGATTGGAATGACAAATTAAACAAAATGTCACTAACGAAAATGACATTTTACTCTAATTATTATTAGTTATCTATTTTATTTGTGTTTGTCTTGTATTTTTTTAATCTACTTTCAACATTTATATTCATATTGTGTTCGCTAATATAAAGACATTTAAATTCGATTCGGCTAGCTAGACTAATGAACCAATTGGCTAATCGGTTTAAGTCTTCAATATTAAATATCAACTGATATGTGGCTAATACTAAGGTCCACTTTCATGTTCAAGTCTTCTTAAACGTGTTCGATACTTAGTTAAGATATTTTTATTGTTTGAGGTTTTCCAAAACGCGTTACTCGTAATTATTGTGTTGGATACGACAATTATCGTAACAGAAAATTCCATTCTAAACAATCCAAAGACTTTGAAATAGAAAGATATTCCAAAAAGTCTGCATTTAAATTGATAGGACAAACATAAAAAGTAATGAGTTAATCTTGATAAATTTTAGTTTATTAATTTGAAATTTATTTTGGTTAAGATGATTTTTAAAATAGTTAATTATTTGTTTTAGTTAGTTTCCTACCAATGTGTGACAAACCCATTTGATAGAGGCAAATCTATGCATGGTGTAATATATAGTAATTTAGTAATAAAGCAAGTTTGCTGTTAAATTTTTTTTTCTTAGTTTGAGTTTAATTAGAAGTCTTAGGGAACTAGTCATTGTTTTAGCATAAATAGATTGGTAGGATATTATAATTTCTTGTTTCAAGTATTTGTTTGATTTAATATATTAAAATAGTCGTGAGAGTTTCACAAAATTATCGTTTTCATTCTCTATTTGATCCAATTGATTCCAATAAAAACAAAACATACAGTTGTTCTAAATTTAATAAACCAAACTTGATCTTCATATTTTTTAAAATGAACTCACACACTCTATATTTATTATGAAATATACACATATAAAACTATTTTACACCAGTCAATTATAGACGGAGTTCTAAATTTTAATCTAAAAGGAGCGTCACCGCTAACTTCAATGAGTATGTCAGTAGACACTCCCAAATACATGTAAGATCAACATCGGTCGGAGAATAAAAAAAATCAAGTTTTATTATTAGAATCAACTTTTTCTTGTTACAAAACATCTGGAATTAAATTAATGGGTCACACGTACATTAAAAAATAAGATAAAGTTGTTTTAATTAAAATTAATAGATCAAACTTGATGCATATAGTTGTGTGGAATGATATTCCATTTTAAATAATCCAAGACTTTGAAATAGAAAGATATTCGAAAACGTCTATAATTTAAGTAGTAGGACAAACATAAATAGTAATGAGTGTAATGGTGCCCTAGGGGCGTCAAAGTTGCAGATTTAAACACAATTGACGTGTTTGAAGGACTACATCATTGTTAAAAGTGGACTTCAAAACTTATTTTTAGCCAAACTTTTAACGGACGTTAAAAGAGATCTTTTCTCAATTTTAACAATATTCAACTGAAAATTGCTTTAAATCTACTACACTTTGACTTAAGTTAATTTTAATAAATTCATATTTATCTAGGTGATATTTTAACTAAATAAACCATTATACTTAACCTATCTTGATAAATTTTAGTTTATTAATTTGAAATTTATTTTGCTTAAGATAATCTTTAGAATAGTTAATTATTTGTTTTGGTTACTATCCTATCAATGTGGGACAAGCAGATTTAATAGAGGTTTTACTTTTTAAATTGAAGGTTTTGGTTTATGTGACATCCGGTAATTTTCCGTTACCAAACTCCATTAGTTCCGTTAGGGTTTGCATACACGTGTCGTGAGCACACACTAGTTGTCGTTGAACGTTGGTGACTCAATAATAATAATTATGATAAAAAATAATAATCTAATTAATAATATGGATTATTAGTTGTGATTATGTGGTTCATGAATTTATAGAAATTTAAATGTTTATTTTATAAATTTTACGCGATAACTTGACAACATGTGATATATATTTTGTGTTGTGTGACTTGTTGTAAATGTTTATGATTATTATTATTGGCTAATAATACTAATAACTTATTGTTAAAATTATTTAAAAAGTGTTAAAAAGATTAGTTTTTATAAAATAAAAACTATGGGGTTTAGTTTGTAATTGTAATTAAATCAAATATTACCAAAATTACAACCCTAATCCATACTAATAACTCATGGCCACATCACCTAAGGTAAAATTTAGGTGTACCATTGCCATATGCAATACCTTTCTGTTCATGGTTCTGGACCTAGACCTATTATAGACTTTCTATAACGGTGCACCGCACCTCATGGTCACGGTACCTAAGATATGCAGCAATGGTTCTATACCAATGGTCAATCACAAAAAAAGACCCCAATGTGCATCCTCCCGGGGTAGGGAACTCACAAACTGTTGGGCTAACACCTTTTAATGGCGTGTCCCGACACATAAGGCTTGCAAGACTTTCTATACTTTCATCATTTATTAAGGCATGCATTCATCATGTTTCTCTTTTCATCATCTTTCACTTTACGTTACATAATACTTTCAATTCATTCATTAACATAACACGTAAAGCCACAGGAAAGATAAACATTCATCAAAATCAGGAACATCAACATACACAGTCATCGTCATCATACAGGGCAACATCATACATACATAACATACATCATGCATAAATATGCAACATCATCATCCTCATGCCCAACATACCCTCTAAGGCCTCAACAGTCATCTTACATGAACTTACGGGAATTTCCATATCAAAACTTACATCTGCACTTCCCGCGAAAGTCAGTAATTAAACTGCACATTTCCCCGGGTACAACAGCCCTACTTGTGCATATGGACACCCTTCAGTCGCATGGCCTCCAGGCGACTGAACATCATGCGATTAGACTCATGCGGATGGACATCTATGTGAATGGATGCCCAGTCGTGCGTATGGACCTCATGCGGATGAAACTAATGCGAATGAGCACCTATGCAACTGTCCTCATGCGAATGGACTCAATGCGAATGAGTCCCATGCGATTGGAACTAACGCGACTAAGCACCTATGCGACTGGGCCCTCATTCGTATAACTCCCCATGCGACTGGCCCCTAATCGTACGAATGAATCCTTAATCGTGCGAATGAACCCTCAATCGTGCGAATGAACCCTCAATCGTGCGAATGAAGCTCAATCGCACCTCAGTCGGCCATATGGCCTCCAGTCGGTCGCCTAGCCCTAGCTGATGCAGAATGGAGTTCATCCCGAACCCAATCTGCCATTTTCGATCTCCAAGCTCATCCAAACCCATTCTAAGCCAAAATCAACCATCCTAAACCTTAGGAATGCATACCACAACACCATACAATCACACACAAGTCCGGAAACAAACTCCAAACACATCACACGCAAAAACACCCAAATGGGTCAAACACACACACATACAAAAACAGGTTTTCTATGCTTTCCAGCCCTAAAATCATTTGAAAACAAGTAAAAGAGGGGTCCTAAAACTCACACAAATGACCACAACGAGAAGAGCTTCGATTGGGCTTGCTACACGACGATTTTGCACACTAAAATCCACTCGAACCACCCTTTTTCTCTCTTTCTCCCCTTTCTCTCTTCTTTCTCTCTATACTTGGCTGAAATGTGGGTGTGGGGAGAGGGTTATGGCTGCCCTCTCCCTTCAATTACCACCACCTACTCAACTTTCTCTCGGTGGCGAGTTTGGTCCCTCGACTTTGGACTTTATTTCTTTTCTTCTTTCGTCGGCTTCAAAATAAATAAATAACCGGGTGTTACAGTTGTACACTTGGTAAAACGTACTTACACATACATAACCTCTACATATACGTAACTATTAACTGGACACTTTGTAACACGTACTTACATATATGTAACCACTGGAATTTATTTATAACATGTTTTCAAGGGATCGCATAGATGTGCGACACTGTACACGAGAATAAGTGTTATTTTACTCGGGTCCAATTATTGTTTTCTAGCAAGGACCGCATCCCAACCCCCTTAGGAGGAAATCTATTGCTGAGAAAAACTCATGCCTCAACTAAGATCATTTTGCTTAGGGTGATACTTAAAGCCATGGCCTTCCAATATTTAAATGTTATAGGCATCTTATCTTAAATAGTTGAGTTAAATATCATTGGTAAGAAAAATATATTTATCTTATTATGCCTTTTATACATAAAAAATAAATCTAAAAATTTATTTAAAAAAATATTAAATCACACATTATTTAATCTTACATCTGACATGTAAATATACATGTTTATTAACCACCAGAATTTTTTTAAACAACATATCCTTTCATCTTAATTTTAGAGTAAAATGTCATTTTCGTCCGTGTCGTTTTGTTGTATTTGCTATTTCAATCCCAAATTTTGTCATTTTTATCTACTCCACTAACTTCGTTAAGATCTCCGTTAAATATGAGCGTATTTTAGTCTTTTTCAACACCCTAATTATCTAATTATAACAAATTAATCAAATAATATTCACTCAAAACTAAAAAAACATATGAAGCGACTAGTGAGACCGGGCGCTTCGATTTAAAAGTTTCGATTAACTATAACTCATATTGTTCGATTGAGATCTGCTATGTGATTTCAATTGATATTCACGTTTTGTTTGAACGTGTTTCGTGTTTGATTGAGATCTCCTATTTGTTTGATTGAGGTCTGTTGTTGTCACGTTCAAACAAACATGACAATAACATACATCAGTCAAACAAACGTGACAATAACAGACTTCAATCAAACAAAGCGTGACAACAGCAGACCTCAATTCTACAGCAGCCGTCGATCGAATAAAGATACACGTTAGAACAAAATGTGAAGATTAATTAAAATCACAGCAAACCTCAATCGAACAAAATGAGTTAGATTTAATCGAAGCTTTTAAATCATAGCGCCTGGTCTCACTAGTCACTTCATGTATTTTAGTTTTAATTGAATATTAATTTATTAATTTGTTTTAATTGGATAATTAGTGTGTTGAAAGACTAAAATATCCTCATATTTAACTGAGATTTTAACGGAGTTAGCGTAGTGGATGAAAATGACTATATTTGGTAAACTATGGTGACTAAAATGGTTAAAAAAAATTTTGGGTTGAAATGACAAATTAAACAAAACGTCAGGGATGAAAATGATGTTTTATTCTAATTTTAATTAATTATCATTATTTGTGTTTGTCTTGTATTTTTTTAATCTACTTTAAACATTTATATTCATATTGAGTTTGCTAATATAAAGACATTTAAATTCGATTCGAGTTAGTAGCTAGACTAATGAACCAATTGACTAATCGGTTTAAGTCTTCAAGATTAAATATCTACTGATATGTGGCTAATATTAAGGTCCACTTTCATGTTCAAGTCTTCTTAAACGTGTTCGATACTTAGTTAAGATATTTTTATTGTTTGAGGTTTTCCAAAACGCGTTACTCGTAATTATTGTGTTGGATACGACAATTATCGTAACTGAAAATTCCATTCTAAATAATCTAAGACTTTGAAATAGAAAGATATTCCAAAAAGTCTGCATTTAAATTGATAGGACAAACATAAAAACTAATGAGTTAATCTTGATAAATTTTAGTTTATTAATTTACAATTTATTTAGGTTAAGATATTAATTATTTGTTTTAGCTAGTTTTCTACCAATGTGTGACACACCCATTTGATAGAGGCAAATCTATACATGGTGTAATATATAGTAATTTAGCAATAAAGTAAGTTTGCCGTTAAGTTTTTTTTTAGTTTGAGTTTAATTAGAAGTTTTAGGGAACTAGTCATTGTTTTTGCATAAATAGATTGATAGTATATTATAATTTCTTGTTTCAAGTATTTATTTGATTTAATATATTAAAATAATCGTGAGAGTTTCACAAAATTATCGTTTTCATTCTCTATTTGATCCAATTGATTCCAATAAAAACAAAACATACAGTTGTTCTAAATTTAATAAACCAAACTTGATCTTCATATTTTTTAAAATGAACTCACACACTATATTTATTATGAAATATACACATATAAAACTATTTTACATCGGTCAATCATAGACGGAGTTCAAATTTTTAATCTCAAAGGAGCGTCACCGCTAAATTCAATGAGTATGTCAGTAGACACTCCCAAATACATGTAAGATCAACATCAGTCGGAGAATAAAAAAAATTAAGTTTTATTATTAGAATCAACTTTTTCTTGTTACAAAACATCTGGAATTAAATTAATGGGTCACACGTACATTAAAAAATAAGATAAAGTTGTTTTAATTAAAACTAATAGATCAAATTTGATGCATATAGTTGTGTGGAAAGATATTCCATTTTAAATAATCCAAGACTTTGAAATAGAAAGATATTTGAAAACGTCTACAATTTAAGTAGTAGGACAAACATAAATAGTAATGAGTGTAATGGTGCCCTAGGGACGTCAAAGTTGCTGATTTAAACACAATTGACGTGTTAAAGGACTACATCATTGTTAAAAGTGGACTTCAAAACTTATTTTTAGCCAAACTTTTAACGGACGTTAAAAGAGATATTTTCTCAATTTTAACAATATTCAACTAAAAATTGCTTTAAATCTACTACACTTGACTTAAGTTAATTTTAATAAATTCATATTTATCTAGGTGACATTTTAACTAAATAAACCATTATACTTAACCTATCTTGATAAATTTTAGTTTATTAATTTGAAATTTATTTTGCTTAAGATAATCTTTAGAATAGTTAATTATTTGTTTTGGTTACTATCCTATCAATGTGGGACAAGCAGATTTAATAGAGGTTTTGTTTTTTAAATTGAAGGTTTTGGTTTATGTGACATCCAGTAATTTTCCGTTACCAAACTCCATTAGTTCCGTTAGGGTTTGCATACACGTGTTGTAACATCTCGTATTTTCTTGTTAACTAAAAGTTAACTCCGTTGTATTCTTGTAAGGACCTTATTTGCTATACATGAATCTTATGGGTTCCTTATACTTATTGTTTTAAATTATTACTTTTAATTCTTTAATTTGAAAGTTGATAATGTAAATTATTATAAAATAATTAAATAACAATCTTAATAAAGATTTAATATTAATAATATAAACAAGAAAAAGATAAGTAGTAATAATAATAATAATAATAATAATAATAATAATAATAATAATAATAATAATAATAATAATAATAATAATAATAATAATAATTGTAATAATAATAATACTAATAATAACAACATTAACAAAATTAATGATAATAATAATGTTAATAACTAATTTAAAGGTATAACACTAATAATACTAATTTATTAAACTTGTAAAAGTTAAAAACTTAAAGTAATAAAGTTAAGGGGTTAAGTTTGTCACTTTTAAAACTCCAAATGAAAGCTTTGGGCATAAAATATTAGAGTTCAAAACCACAGGGACCAAAGGTGTAAATTATCAAACCCAACCCCCCACCCCTTTCTCTCTCCCCGTATTTCCGGCCGCCGGCCGGCCGGCCAAGTCCAGCGCGGCGCCGGTAACCTCTAAATCCACCCGAAACCCTCAAATTTTGATACCAAATCATCCCAATCGGTTCGTATACATGTTTCGAACTAAAGGCACATTTAAATCGTGGTTAAACACCGGTTACAAGTCGAATCAAATGTGTAACCGAACTATAATCACTTCACATAGCCATTCGAGCCTTGGATACTATTAAAAATGCAATTAATTCCACAATATCGAACTTCTATCTACCTATAATCAAACACAACCCTCAATTTCATCTGAAACAAACATCAAACCAAATACGACTACCCACTCCCATCGCGATCTGCCACAATACGAACACCACCATCAAAGCTTCTAAACTTGAAATTAACAGAGGACTTTCCATCCTTGAGTTCATTAGAAACTACCTGTGCAACGAATTGGCTTGAAATTATCATTTGATCAACAATCAAGCTCCACATTGGTCGCGATTGTTCTTCGAGTCATGTTATTGAAATCAAACAACTACCGGGTAATTAAACATACATACATGTTCGTTTTAACCTGGTGAAGGAAAGCCCTAACAATGATTGGGTTAACAACATCGTTTTATGCTTTAATTTGGGATCGATTGAACCTAGGGTTCATGCGATTTGTGGGAATTCTGCGTTTGGTGTATTTAGGTTATTAAAATGAAGTTCTAAACGCGGTTGAGGCCTTGGCTCACTGGTTAAGACATTGCCCTGTTAAAGATGAGGTCCCGGGTTCGAACCCGGGCACCCTCATATTTTATTTTTTAAGGCTTTTTAGCTTAAAACAAATTTCAGAAAAATTTTAATATATATGAAAACTATTTTTATAAACGTCAAATATTTTCAAAAGCCTCCAAATATTTCTGCAATTTTTCTAAATAAAAAATGTTTTATTAATAAAATTTTTAGCAAAGTTTGTTTGAATAATTTTTAATAAAATAGATTGAAAATAATAATTAGTAAATTATTATTGGTCCAAATATCCCTTTTAAATTAATTTGGTTTAAATGGTAATAAATATTTAGTTATAAAATTTTAGTTTATAACCTTTTAAATTATTATAATTATTTCTTTTCACATCTTTGAATAAAATATAAGTATATATATTCTCTTTAAGAAAATATAAATTTATTTAATTTGGTTAAACATAATTATTTGATAAGCCCCAAATTTCCATCGAAACTCTAGTTCGTGTTAAAACGTTAATCTCATTGTTAACTTAAAACGTGTGTATATATATATATATAGGTGCCTTGTGAGAACTACGTTGGAACGTTGCTTATTATATCTCTTATTAATCACCAATTATATACATATTGATCAAGTGAGTATTTCTATATCCCTTTTTCATATTTTCACACTTTGGGGTGAAACACGTTACTTTATAAACATTGCACTTGTAAACGTTTGATTCTTGTAAACCTATGGCAATTTACATGTTTGTTGTGGTTAGTTGAACTTTGTGGATACCATGTAATGTCGAATATATGTACAATCATTAACTATTGCTAGCCTAGCGAAGTCATAGATCTATGGGCCAGACAAGCCTGCTTGGTTGATCCAAGTACACTTAGCTAATCGTATATACTTTTAAACGTTTGAGACTTGTAAAAACTTTGTCAAGGTTTGATTGTGCATTCTGTCTTACATCCCTAGTTACTTGTTCTCTAACTTACAACATGAATTGCCATCTTTTATATACTTATGTATCGAAAACTATGGAAATCTCACAAACATTATGTTGACCTTTTATTTTTAACATGTTTCTAGAAATACTCAAGCTTGATCGCCACTTTTGAAGTACTTTCACATCTTGAAATGGACCTAGTTAAATAATCGAAATAAATTGGCTTGTTGCATCTTATGTTATGTCATTTACTTTCTTTGAGACTTATGATTGTAATGGTACAATTGGAACTTATGAATAATATATATTTGGGATATTAATAGCGTTATGTGGCTGTGAACGATCTTAACTCTCACTCCTCGACGTTTCCACCGTCAAGGTAGGGGTGTGACAGATTGGTATCAGAGCCCATAACTATAGGGAATTAGGTTATTAGAAATGATGACCTAGACTATAGTATACATGAACCTTATAGGATCATAATTCTATCTTGTAAATGATATAGTTTGCATGCTACATAATGCTATGCCCTATTTTGTGCAACTTGATGCCCTTAGATAGGTGTGCCTTATAATCATATAAACTTGGTTACTTGTCTCCCTAAACTTATCTTTGACACTTTGACTCTCCCCGAACATGAAACCTCTTAATCTTATTTTCGACGACACGTGGAATCTTATGTTTATGCCTATGACTTGGATCTTTAGACGTTATGTCTAATCTATTTTAATTTCCATCAAGGTTTTGATTTCATGAACCTAAGAGATTTGTGTGACACATAGACACCTGTATTCTGGATTTCCTGGCAAAAGGCCCTCGGGCTAAGGCAAGCATAACGCATAAATCCTACGGGACTAGTTATGCTTACCTAGGGATCTCTAGGATGAGTGATAAACTATGGTCAACATACACAAGTTTCTAAGGCAAATGGGTCAATTTACCTTGACGTGTCAACGTTTCCAAATGGTAATGCGTTACCAAATGGAACCATCCGGTTTATATTTAAAATATCAAAAATCCTTGATTCCTTGGACTGGTTTATCATCAAAACTCTAATATCTTCTCATTCCTATCTTACAGAATGTTCCCGTTAATATTGAACTCGTTATACTCCTCAATTCCTACGTTTAAACAACGTTATACGTTGTGCGCCTTATGTAACTATCTTCATACCTTGACCAACGTGTACATGGATCTTAATATATCTAAAGATATTGGTCGTCTAAACCGAATGTTTATTTCTAAACTTAAAATTGTTACTTAGGGTTTTCAAATGTCCTTAAAGTGTGTCCCATAACTGAAATCATGCAATGCCGAAAGGTGGAATACCTGCATCCCGGGATACCTTGTCTAGGCAAGGTATACACCTAAATTTGATTCGACCGTTGGATCTGTTTATCTGACCTGGAACTCATGAGATGGGTGTTCTCTTATAGGTACGCGTGTCTACCGTAAAGTTGTGGTTGACGTAACACTTTGAGAAGTCAACGCATTTCCCCTTTTATTTTGAACTAAACAATTACATCTCATTATTATGTTGTATCACTTCCGTCATTGATCTTGTTTTCTGACTCAAACCATTCAAGATTTGAGAACCTAACACAATTAACTCCGTTATCCCGAACTTTAACCTTAATCCTAGCAAGCATGATTTCCTTTTCCCGTTAATGTTACGTTGTTTTAATTTGAAGTTTCTGAATTTCTAGCCGATATTTTCTTCGTTTGCTAAGTCGAGCTTTATAAAAACTTCAAACCGTTTCACATTGTAGGCAATGCAAGAGTCCGCAAGTCAACCTATGACTAAGGACACTCGTATCCTCTAAATGATTCTATCTCATCAAAACAAGGGTGACTCCCTTACTTTGGTGATGACTTTCCATTCGCTATCATTGTTCTTATGAAATCTCATCGTCAAGACAGAAGTGAACCTCATACCTTGATGACGATTTCCTCCTTTTTGGTTTTTATGAATTCGTATTTTACAAATAGAATTACCTCTTTAAAATAGGGGTAAAATTTCGTATCTTGATGATGGTTTTCAATTTTTGTATTGTGTGTTTTATGAAATCCCATCCTCTGAATCGGGGTGATTTCCTTGTTTTTAGGATAGATTTTAATCATTTTCATTTGGCACTCGTATTTCATGAATGAAATGACCCCACTAAAATAGGATTGAACCCCGTACTTTGGTGACAAAGGTCAGTTCTCGATTGTTTTCTTGTTATTATAAAATTCAATCATCAAGATGGGCGTGAAATCCATACCTTGATGATAACATCACCTGTTTAAAATTTTATGGGTGCTTATTTTCCTCAAATGAAATGACCTCATCAACATAGGAGTGAATTCCGTTCTTTGATGAAACTTTTCATTTTGCTATACTGTGTTTCTATAAAACTTCACTGTTGAGATAGGAGTGATTATCCTCACCTTAATGGTAAGTTACTTCATTTTATTCTTGTGGATCCTCAACAATGAGTTAGGATCAAGCTTTTGTTTGGTAGTTAAGAGTCATACTTTGGAAAATACACCACCAAGCTAGGAGTGATAACCGTATCTTGGTGAGTATTCCCATTCCTTGATCTCAAACCTACCAAGGTTTTAATACTTCAATTGACAAGAAACATGTAATAACTTGAAGGGTGAACACCGTTATTTGATTTATTGACGATAGTGTTCCAGCCAGTTAAGCTAAAGCATGTATCTTGAACTCAAAAGGGGTCGTTGTTACTTTAGAGTAACCCTAGTTCCAAGCCTGGAACATTTAAATTTAATCGATTTCTTCTCTCACGCTTTTATGTTTCAATTTGACGTTTGATCTAGCTTTATGGAACCTTTTTATCGACCTTCATTCTAAGTTATCATCAAAACTAATTGCACGATGATAACACTCCTAAAACAATGTTTCGTACAAGATAAGTTTATTATAAATTTATGTCATGCCTTTCTGGTTATAGCAATGCACGGTTGTGTTCATGGGTTTGATGAACTGCGTGTGCAAGCCGTACTTGGGAAGCTATTTGTCATTGCCTTTATCGTGGATATTCTGAATTATTGAAATTCCAATCCGATCATGAACGACGTCTTTGTTTAAATCTTTACCCATAATTAAAAATGCAATTCCCATTATTTTGGATAACTTTGAACTCCTAATCTTGAAAATCTCTAAATCTCTATCCTGATTGCGACTCACAAGACTTGTTATGCATTCCGATGTGGACAAAGATGATCATGAATTTTCGCGATTGGTATTCATGGTTTGGCATAAAGGAAATGTTGACGTAGCTGGGTATATGTTCAAACTGCCTTGTATTTCTTGATGTCATTTGGTGCATTATTGACCGATTGACTAGTTTCACGCATTTCATATTGACTCATGTGAGATAACGAGTCGAGAAATTGACTCGTACTTACCTCAAATAGTCGGTTATCGTGGTGTGTCGTTAAACATCAATCGTTAATTCTGATGATCAATTCACTTTCTGTTATTAGCAAGGCCTCTAAATCATCTTTGGGAACCCAGCTCAAAATCTCAGCATATCATATCATTCTTAACCCGACGGTTTAACCGTAGGAGCGATACGTATTCACAAGATATGCGTTAAGCTTGTGTCATTATATAGTGGCACTTGGGATTCTTAAATTCCAACGGTCAAACTTTCATACAATTACGGGATATTATTACTATTTTTTTTTGTCTTATTGGCTTCAAGACGTCACTTTATTACACAATTTTATTTCAGATGATGGGAGAAGTGTGACTTATAAGTCTAATATACCTCAGGAACTCATCATCGTTTTCCAACGTTTCATGTATCAAATCTCAAAGAGTTAGTTTTTCATTGTTAACTTTCGCATTCCACTGGAAGAGTTCAAATTTGGATGCATCGTGTAAAATTCCATAATTCTTAAAGTGAAGCATCTCACCCGTAATCAAACGCCAACCACAGTCCGCTAGTACACTTATCTTTCATCATAAGTCTCCTGTACGTTTAAGTTTCTTTCTTAATTTCGGGACGAAATTCTTTTAAGTTGGGGAGACTATAACATCTCGTATTTTCTTGTTAACTAAAAGTTAACTCCGTTGTATTCTTGTAAGGACCTTATTTGCTATACATGAATCTTATGGGTTCCTTATACTTATTGTTTTAAATTATAATTTTTAATTCTTTAACTTGAAAGTTGATAATGTAAATTATTACAATATAATTAAATAACAATCTTAATAATGATTTAATATTAATAATATAAACAAGAAAAAGATAAGTAGTAATAATAATAATAATAATAATAATAATAATAATAATAATAATAATAATAATAATAATAATAATAATAATAATAATAATAATAATAATAATTGTAATAATAATAATACTAATAATAACAACATTAACAAAATTAATGATAATAATAATGTTAATAACTAATTTAAAGGTATAACACTAATAATACTAATTTATTAAACTTGTAAAAGTTAAAAACTTAAAGTAATAAAGTTAAGGGGTTAAGTTTGCCACTTTTAAAACTCCAAATGAAAGCTTTGGGCATAAAATATTAAAGTTCAAAACCACAGGGACCAAAGGTGTAAATTATCAAACCCAACCCCCCACCCCTTTCTCTCTCCCCGTATTTCCGGCCGCCGGCCGCCCAAGTCCGGCGCGGCGCCGGTAACCTCTAAATCCACTCGAAACCCTCAAATTTTGATACCAAATCATCCCAATCAGTTCGTATACATGTTTCGAACGAAAGGCACATTTAAATCGTGGTTAAACACCGGTTACAAGTCGAATCAAATGTGTAACCGAACTATATTCACTTCACATAGCCGTTCGAGCCTTGAATACTATTAAAAATGCAATTAATTCCACAATATCGAACTTTTATCTACCTATAATCAAACACAACCCTCAATTTCATCTGAAACAAACATCAACACCAAATACGACTACCCACTCCCATCGCGATCTGCCACAATACGAACACCACCATCAAAGCTTCTAAACTTGAAATTAACAGAGGGCTTTCCATCCTTGAGTTCATTAGAAACTACCTGTGCAACGAATTGGCTTGTAATTATCATTTGATCAACAATCAAGCTCCACATTGGTCGCGGTTGTTCTTCGAGTCATGTTATTGAAATCAAACAACTACCGGGTAATTAAACATACATACATGTTCGTTTTAACCTGGTGAAGGAAAGCCCTAACAATGATTGGGTTAACAACATCGTTTTATGCTTTAATTTGGGATCGATTGAACCTAGGGTTCATGCGATTTGGGGGAATTCTGCGTTTGGTGTATTTAGGTTATTAAAATGAAGTTCTAAACGCGGCTGAGGCCTTGGCTCACTGGTTAAGACATTGCCCTGTTAAACATGAGGTCCCGGGTTCGAACCCGGGCACCCTCATGTTTTATTTTTAAAGGCTTTTTAGCCTAAAACAAATTTCAGAAAAATTTTAATATATATGAAAACTATTTTTATAAACGTCAAATATTTTCAAAAGCCTCCAAATATTTCTGCAATTTTTCTAAAGTTTAAATAAAAAAATTTTTATTAATAAAATTTTTAGCAAAGTTTGTTTGAATATTTTTTAATAAAATAGATTGAAAATAATAATTAGTAAATTATTATTGGTCCAAATATCCCTTTTAAATTAATTTGGTTTAAATGGTAATACATATTTAGCTATAAAATTTTAGTTTATAACCTTTTAAATTATTATAATTATTTCTTTTCACATCTTTGAATAAAATATAAGTATATATATTCTCTTTAAGAAAATATAAATTTATTTAATTTGGTTAAACATAATTATTTGATAAGCCCCAAATTTCCATAGAAACTCTAGTTCGTGTTAAAACGTTAATCTCATTGTTAACTTAAAACGTGTGTATATATATATATAGGTGCCTTGTGAGAACTACGTTGAAACGTTGCTTATTATATCTCTTATTAATCACCAATTATATACATATTGATCAAGTGAGTATTTCTATACCTCTTTTTCATATTTTCACACTTTGGGGTGAAACATGTTAGTTTATAAATATTGCACTTGTAAACGTTTGATTCTTGTAAACCTATGGCAATTTACCTGTTTGTTGTGGTAAGTTGAACTTTGTGGCTACCATGTAATGTCGAATATATGTACAATCATTAACTATTGCTAGCCTAGCGAAGTCATAGATATATGGGCCAGACAAGCCTGCTTGGTTGATCCAAGTACACTTAGCTAATCGTATATACTTTTAAACGTTTGAGACTTGTAAAACTTTGTCGAGGTTTGATTGTGCATTCTGTCTTACATCCCTAGTTACTTGTTCTCTAACTTACAACATGAATTACCATCTTTTATATACTTATGTATCAAAAACTATGGAAATCTCACCAACATTATGTTGACCTTTTAATTTTTAACATGTTTCAGGAAATACTCAAGCTTGATCGCCACTTTTGAAGTACTTTCACATCTAGGAATGGACCTAGTTAAATAAACGAAATAAATTGGCTTGTTGCATCTTATGTTATGTCATTTACTTTCTTTGAGACTTATGATTGTAATGGTACAATTAGAACTTATGAATAATATATATTTGGGATATTAATAGCGTTATGTGGCTGTGAACGATCTTAACTCTCACTCCTCGACGTTTACGTCGTCAAGGTTAGGGTGTGACACGTGTCGTGAGCACACACTAGTTGTCGTTGAACGTTGGTGACTCAATAATAATAATTATGATAAAAAATAATAATCTAATTAATAATGTGGATTATTAGTTGTGATTATGTGGTTCATGAATTTATAGAATTTTAAATGTTTATTTTATAAATTTTACGCGATAACGTGACAACGTGTGATATATATTTTATGTGTTGTGTGACTTGTTGTAAATGTTTATGGTTATTATTATTGGCTAATAATACTAATAACTTATTGTTAAAATTATTTAAAAAGTGTTAAAAAGATTAGTTTTTATAAAATAAAAACTATGGGGTTTATTTTGTAATTGCAATCAAATCAAATATTACCTAAATTACAACCCTAATCCACACCCCAAACCCCTATTGCGGCCGAAAGCAATCCCACACCCCATCCCATTCGATTTTGAGCAATCACACACACAAACATTCGGATTTGATCTAGTTTCAAGTGTTACAAGGTGTTTGCAAGTTCAATTAATGATTTCTACACATTTAAAGGTTATTTTTTATTAGTTTTTATGTTGGTTGTTCTTGATGAACCTTAATTTTGAAATTGGTGATGAAAACATGAAATTGATGATTGTTAGATGATTATATGATGTTAGTTAGGTTGTATGAATGCTAGATTATGTTGATTATGCAAGAAATCTATGGTTTGATCATCTAGTTCATACATTGCCATAAAAGGAAACTTTTTGTTCTTGGAATTCATGATTTGATGATGCTAAGATGTTAGATGCAATGCTTAGATGTTAGTTTGATTGAATTGTGCAAGAAAATCCAAGAATTTGAGGTGGTGATCATGACTTACTAAAAGTAGAAACTTTTGTGAATGGTGTTTGGAAATTTGGGTGTTTTGGTGGTGATTAACATGTTAGAATGAATGCTATGAACTTGATTAGGTATAAAATTGTTGAAATTATGATGGAATTGGATGCTAGATCACTTTTAGATGTTTCTTTCCCAAAAGAGAAACTTTATTTTTGTAGAACTTTGGATGTGATGAATTGGGCATGCTTGTGATGTTAAGATCATGTGAGAATGATTGATGATGATGTTTGTTGTGATAGAATGTGTTAATTGAGTTGTATGGATGCTTGGTTGATCATGTAAGAAGTATAGGTTTTGGTGATCATTCATGATGATGAATAATGGTTAGTGATTAGGTGATCATATTTGGGATTTGATTGATTGTCACTATGAATGTTGGTTTGAACGAATTAAGTGAATGACTGTAATTATGATTGTCATACACACGTGCGAATCTGAGGCCCCTACTTAGTAGGATTTGGCAGGGTTTAGGATGTGAAGTCGTGGGTGGCTTCACATGGCATGTGGTGCATGATTGGTCTTCGCGTATGAATTATTTGTTGTGATGTATTTATATATATATTAAGCATGATGATTGTTTGAGATTTGCATAAGTGTATGATGATCTAATGTGGCATGATGACTTAGGTAGAACCTAGGTTGATAATGTGGTACCTATGGATAAATGGCATGATACTCTTGTATGTTAAGTTATCATATATGATTAAACAATATTTCAACTAATATGTCACCAACGGGTCAAACGGTCAACTAGGTTAACCTAGGATTATTGAGTTTCTATGTGTACACGTACTTATGTACTTGTGTGTTCTAGGTAACCTTTGAAGGGTTGTCTTTGCACCTATCACCAGTCTCTTTATTCATTATCATTACACACCAAGTGAGTTCATGCCCCTTATTTTATAAACTTCTTCTCGGGGAGGTAGCATACTTATACTCAAACGCTATTTTATTATTATTATTATAAGTTATGTATGTTTTAACATAGTGCTAATACCATGGAAAGTCCTCACACTTTCGGATCGTTAATAATGGTAACTAGCGGAGAATCTTGGGTAGTACTACTGAGTTTGACGAGCCCCACCCGTGAGACTGGAGGTCAAGCGGGTGCAATATTGTCCTAGACACAAACATTCGTCACGACCTCGTAAGTCGTGACGGGAGGCAACAAACGCAACACAGTCAGCTTCGATCGCGAAATCACTATTGTTAATACATGTGAATATAGACTAGCTTTCTATTTCAATGCACTTCTTATGTTATACAACTGTTAATATTTATGATAAACGTAAACTCTTGAACTCACCAACCATTGTGTTGACATTTTAGTATGCTATTCTCAGGTCGTTAACTTCGCTTGCCATTAGGAGCACTACACGGGTCCAGCATGCATTCTAAGACTCTATTTTAAAAACATCTTTGTTGGTTTTTATTTATGAGTGTTTAATCATTTGGATTGGCGCGTGTTTTGCCATATTTTGCATTTTTATACTTTGGGTTTGTCTTATTTACAAAATGCTTCTGCATGGTTTTAAAGTTTGAACTTTGGTTGGTTTTATTTTAAATGTGGCATATAGAGTCGTTCTGAGTAACTATTGACTGTGATCCTGGTTTGTTCACACGCCTCGCGGTAAAACTCCGCACGTGGATTTTGAGGGTGTGACAGTTTAAAACTAAGCATAGTGTAATATGTAGTAATTATAGTAAGATAAGTTTGTCATTCAATATATATATATATATATATATATATATATATATATTATATATATATATATATATATATAAGTCAATGTTTTAGTATAAACATATGGGTATTATAATTTCTTGGTTGCAATATTTGTTTTAGTTAATATGTTAAAAAGAGACGTGGGAGTTCCATAAAATTATCGTGTTCTAAATTTAATAAATCAAACTTAGATCTGCATATTTTTAAAAAGTGAACTCAAACACTCTATATTTATTATTAAATATACACATATATAATTATTTTACACCAGTCAATCATAAACGGGGTTCAAACATATAATCTCACAGGAGCATCACCACTAACTTCAGTGAGTTTATCATTAGACACTCTCAAATTACATGTAAGATCAACATCAATCGGATAATTAAAAAAAGATCAAGTTCTATTATTATAAATGGTTCTAGCCCTTGAATTTTTTACGCAACTTGTTCTATACACAGTTGTTGAATCAACTTTTTCTTGTTACAAAACATCTGGAATTACCTTAATGGGTCACACGTACATTAAAAAAATAAGATAAAGTTGTATGGATTGTAAGGAAAAAACTATGAACTTTCACAGAAAATAAAATCTTGACTAATCATTAAACCGTATAGGAAAATATCCACTTAACTACAACCACATAATTTCAGCTTCATTATCTAGCTTAAAGTAGAAAATATCACCTTAAATAATTAAGCCTGCCGTTATAAACATACTCACATCTATTCATTTCTAGCATCAATAGTTGTTCCTAACAAAATGAAACTGTTTGAGGCTTACCATTTACTTATCTTCCTTTCTTTAGTAGCACTATCAGTAGCAACTCCAAAGTACTCCAAGCCAGGGTGCAATGATACATGTGGGCATGTTAGGATTCCATACCCTTTTGGAATCGGTGCGAATTGTTCTGTCAACAAATGGTACAACGTTGATTGTAACTCCTCGACGCCATATCTATCTGCAATCAACCGCGGGCTGGAAGTCTTGGAAGTAAACTTAGAAGATCAAACAGTCACTGTTAACATGCCAACGATCTCTTATTGCCAAAACCCCGTCCGGAATAGCAGTGAGACCACGAGCATCGATCTTGGTAAGAGCCCCTTCCTGTTTTCCAAATCACATAATAAATTTGTTTTTGAGGGGTGTGGCACTGCTGTTATGATGGACCACGAGAGCATACTCACCGGGTGTTCCACAAGTTGTGTAAATGACACTGCTAGTGACAAAAACAACTGCGTTGGCATCACTTGTTGCCAAACAACAATACCTCATCATGTTAAGTCATACACCATGAATCTCACACAGTTGGAAAGACAAGCGGGAGGTGGAGGTTGCCGGTCTGCTTTCTTTGTGGCTAAGAATTCAGTTGTAGAGAAAAGAAGGTTCTCTGACCGCACTAACTCGTTTGTTCCGGTATCACTACTGTGGACTCTAGCACACCATGACCGCGATCAAATAACTTGTTGTCGTTATGCATTGAAAGAAATACTCAAGGTTGATATGGGTAATAGTCCTGCAATGGATAGTTGGAAATGTTCCGGTTATCAACCTTTTGAGGGAAATTCTTATATTGAAGATGGATGCGGTGGTATGTAATTATATATTTTGTATTTATTTGTGTGCCTTCGTAACTTTTAACGTGAAAGTTTCGCTTATTCGATGTTCATTTAGCTAGGGAAGAGTGTGCAAGGTGTGAAGGTACTGGTCAAGGTTACTGTCTATATATCGATATATATGATGCTGATGGCTTAGCTAAAGAATGGAAATTCACTTGTGTTTCTGATGGAAGTGATAGAAGTTCTGCCCGGTCATTCCTTGTTGCTATGATCAGTGTATATGTTGGTAAAGCATATTCTCACTTATTTTGTATTAATTCTTAGTTAGCTGTTAATATGAGTGTTTTGAGATTTTTGAAAATGGTTTTTAGTTTGAAAATGGTGTTATAGTGGTTTATGCAGATTTCGATACATCAGCTAGTGAACCCCCTAGTTTTTTTTTTACTTTGAACTCCTTTTAAGTGACTAGTGAACTCTAGACGGGGCATGTATCAAGGGTCACAACGCTACTACTAGTACAATTAACAAAGTAGAGTCCGCTTGTTGAAGTAGTGAATATCTCTGTAATTAAATTAATTAAGATAAATAATTTTCAAACTAGAAACGTATACAAACTCTAAACCCTCCATTAATTTAAAAGATTCATGAAGTATTCATTGATGTTTTATAGCGGAAAATGAATATTTTGGTATGTGTAAGTAGCTTTACTTTCAATCAAGAGAATTAGTTACAACATGATGCAAGCTCTTGGTTATGATGATTAGTTTCAAATGGTTACTTGTAAGAAATTTTGGAATTGTAGTTTAACACGAATCCTTAATTTTTCTTAAAATTTTAGACATCTTACTAATTGATTTTCCATTTGCATTCAGGTGTTTCCATAACCTCAGGGTTAGGTTTAATAGCAATCATCTATACATCTTACAAACTTATCAAGAAAACAATAACCAAAAGAAGGAGAAAGAGCATTTTTAAACGCATTAATGGTAGTTTACTTTTAAAGCAACAAGAAGAGATTGACCCATCTTTAGTTGATAAAACTATACTTTTTACATCACGTGAGTTGGCGAAGGCCACAGACAACTTCAATGAGAACAGAATTCTCGGCAGAGGAGGTCAAGGTACAGTCTACAAAGGTATGTTGGCTGATGGAAGGATCGTAGCAGTCAAGAAATCAAAGCTAGTTGATGAAAGCCAATTAGAACAGTTCATCAACGAAGTGGTCATTCTCTCACAAGTCAATCATAGGAATGTTGTCAAGCAATTAGGGTGTTGCTTAGAGACAGAGGTTCCTTTGCTAGTTTCTGAGTTTATTTCAAATGGAACCTTATATGATCGTATTCATGATGAAAGTCACGAGTTTCCATTATCTTTGAACACGAGACTACAAATTGCTACAGAAGTTGCACAAGCCCTTGCTTACTTGCATTCAGCAACTTCTGTTCCAATATATCACAGGGACATAAAAACCACTAATATACTTTTGGATGATAAGTATAGAGCTAAAGTTTCAGACTTTGGAACTTCAAGGTTTGTATCAATTGATCAAACTCACTTGACCACTTTAGTAAAAGGTACGCTAGGATATTTGGATCCCGAGTACTTTCAATCAAGTCAATTCACCGAAAAGAGTGATGTGTATAGCTTTGGGGTTGTTATGGTTGAACTGTTAACAGGAGAAAAACCAATTTCTCTAACTAGATTCGGTGAAAATAGAAGTTTGGCGACACACTTTGTGTTGGCTATGGAAGAAGGGCGGGTTATGTCTATTTTTGACGCAATGGTAATTAAAGAGAGTTCTAGGGATGAGCTTATGGCATTAGCTAACATTGCAATGCGATGCTTGAATCTAATAGGAAGGAATAGGCCAACAATGAAAGAAGTAGCTATGGAATTGGAAATCATACAAACATCACACATGCCATCAATGGTTCAAACCACTATGGGACAAGTGATGCGTGGTGAAGAAATATCCATGATAACATATGGCGCATCAACATCAACATCAACATCAACATTCTTAAGTTTCAACGATAGGAATAGTCGGTAATACCAAAAGTCTATTTGTTTTTTTTTCATTTTAAATAAATTAATGTTGTCATATGGACATATAGTTATATAGTATGTAATATATATGATTCTGTTTTTTCCTTGAAAAGCAATATATTTTCACTTTAGAACGCTTTCGTTCTTTCACAAGCTAGAATAGGATGTGGCTATAGTTAATTCCATGAGAAACTAAGGTTCCTATGATAATTTCTGCATTCATCCAAACAAGACCTCCTAAGATCATATTCGTCATGAGACAAATGAGTTTTTGGTTTCTTTATACATCAAAATTGCAAATTGCTTGTGCATTAGCACTTGCTTGTTTACACTCGACATCGATCATATGAATAACGGCTCATTGACGAAAAACATATAGAAGAACTGCCGCACAAGGAAGACTAAATTACCGAGGAAAATTTAGTTTCTTTCCCTGTATCTAGTATAAAAGAAGAGCTATTACATAGAAGAATACAAACACACATTGTTGTGTTTGTAGGAAAAGTAAACTTGTTGGGTGTTCAAATTTTGTTTTCTCACGTCTCTAATAATTGTTTAGACATGAGATAAAGTCAGTTGAAAGGTACGTACGTTACTTTGACCATATGTTTGATTTTGAATTTTAATATTGATATCCCCATTTAATTTTTCTTGTCTAATTGGGATCCATTTGATTTTTCCTGACATACTATATCTTATCATGATTAATAATTGTTTTGAAAAATGATGCCTAAGGAAAACTTCATGTGAATTACTTGGCTTAATTAGTTAAAAGTTCTACTCAAATGGAGCATTTGGGCTTCAGCGCTTTAACTTGGAATTCATCTAAGTATAAACTAGAATTTAACCCCGTGCGTCGTCATGGTTTTGCTAAGAATTATAAACATGTGAAATTATGGTGATTGGTTCCAAACACAACGGGACTGATATTCTTTGTTTGATACCGGTTTTAATTTTTAGAACCTCATTTATATACAACCACATTTTAAATAAATTTTTGTTTGAAGATCAACAAAGAAACTAAATACAACCAAAAATAAGGTTTAAAAAATTTAACAAATAAACTTTATTAAAAAAATCAAATTAGTGAAAAAATAATGGTTTAAAAGTGTATAAAACCTAAAAACTCTAGAGGGGTAAAGTTAAACTTTATAAACTTTAAAGCTAAATTTTAAAATTTAAAAAGTCGATGGTCAAAATTATAAATGTGGTTGGAGAGAGCATAATACGGGCCGATCCGAAAAACCAGACCAAAAAATCATAATCTAGACCGAATACCCATCTCATTTTATATACATGTGATCTAGTCCTCAGTCCTAAGCTTTGAGCTATTTCTGTCCTGGTCCGGGCCAGTTCAGGCCCGATGAAAACCCATATTACCTGAAAAAACAATTAATTATATATATTAATACCCAAAATATTTATTACATGAGCATGTGGGTTGTAGGATGTGATATCGAATGGCGGTTAGTGACTTTTTAAAAATTGATTATTGTTCACTAGGACATTCTCATTACTTAATAATTTTCTGATCATTGCTATTAAAATCAAGGTGTTTGTCTTCTCTTAAAAATCCGTATATCGATATTGTTTTTGTCATTAACCTCTGTGATTTGGTTCAAGTACTAGATAAAATTATACTTTCATGACTCATGAGATATATACAATGAACATTGATATACTACATTAAACTAGATTATGAACATCGACTGAGAACCAATCTTATGTCCTTTTTTTAATTTCTAATCTTTTATGAAAACTAATTCTCTTTTCAGGTAGGCCCCGTACAATTTGCAAAACCGACTCGCTGGGACCAAAACCATACTGTACCGACCAATATTTATATGGTCCGGTTCTCAATCCTTAAATTCCATACATTTCGGTTCTTGGTTTGAGCCGATCCAGTCTGAGTTTTGCCCATTGTACACCCATAAATGTGGTTAACTCAAAATGATGTTACTAATGACGTAAAGATCCCCCTTCATCCGTCACCGGCAACGCCGACTTGTCCTCCACCATGTCCGCCACCCCCGCCTTACGTGCGTTTGTAGCTTGACTCATTAGTCCACCAAGCACGCGATCACTAGTGGTACAAGTTTGTAGATCGAACTGCTTTCTCCAAACAAAAATCGCTCACCAACGCAACATCTCACATTGGCAACTACTTTCGCGGGATTACATCAAGTTGCTCTCCCTATGCTCGCGATTTCATTCATTTCGTATTCATTATCTCTTGTCACCATCGTCTCTCTCGTCTTCTTTCGTACTGCCATTCGAAGTGCTATAAGTTGACATTGCCTGGAAACATCCATACAACCAAAGATCAGAGGTTATCAAGGATCTAAACAGCCGCAAACTCGATTCGAATTTGGAGATTTACCTTCTGGTCTGACCGAAACATGACCTTCACCTTCCAATCTGAGCCTAAAATCCTTTACTGTCGTCGTTGGATCTCTTTTTATCTCAACCTGTACTCTCTCTCTCTCTCTCTATTTCTTCTTGAACCGACTTTGAAGCACGTGAACTTAGGTGTCACTAAAACGTGGAATCCCAACAGCCACACAAACAACCCATGCTTGAGTGCTTGTACACTATGCTTTTAATATTGTAAAAAACTGTAGAAACATACTAAAAGTTTTAATATATATTATAATATAGATAAATAATTTATAAATTGTATTAGAAATACTAATCTTAATTAGTTGACCATGAGCTTCAAGCTTATTAAGTATATAAATATGACAACTTATATATGATGTAACACAGTGGCGGAGCTTGAACTATAAAATAATGAGGCGGGAACGAAAGTAAACTATTGGGCGAACTCTATATTTATTAAATATCTTATACTACCGGGCTTAAAATCTACACTATCGAGCTAAAAAATAGCACTACTGACGAAAAAAAGAAAGAGAGGGGGGACGGGGGGGCCCTCGACCCATACTAAGCTTCGCAAATGATGTAACATATAGTAACATAATAAAGTTTTAATTATGTATATAACTATACTAGAAATTTACTAATTAGTTAATTATTCTTATCATTGTTGCTGCTGTTGTTGTTTGAAGAGTTCTAACACTCTTTTTAATGATCCAAAGGTACTCTATTCAGATATCTAATGAAGTCACTCTATGTTGCTCTAAATACCTTATTTCTTTGTGTGCATGGAGTTGCTATAGATGATATCACTCCTGTTTATAGTTAATCCTCGTATTTCCTCTCTGTGAAAACCCTAATCTAAGCGCTTGATGTTGACAACTCTCCCCTTATTGGTGGATTCCCTCACAACTTTATCATGTCTGCTAGGTGGTCACGGTAGTCCCCCATAACCGTTCTCTTCGAAAAGGTCTTTCCTTAGTTATATGTCTCAAGTCCCCCCAGTCCTTGTTCGATTCTATTCATTATCGGAACAACACTTTAAGAAATGTATGAATTTTTATTTCAACTTATTGCTCTTAAGCTAGAACCAATTATGGAGGCCTTCCATCATTTCTATAAGCTATACATGAGTTTTCCTTTACCCCCAGATGCTCAAACCTTTAAGAAAAGTTGGATATTCTAGAACCTATATACCCGCCCGGCCAACATTCAAGTGATTTTAGAGCATGCCATGGTTAGCGTAGGAATGAGTCGCAAATGGACTCATCTTGACTGCTTCTCGAGAAGGCCTACATGTATGATTAGATTTAGAGACTGGTGAGGCTTTAGTCCCCCTTTCTTAATATTATTATTATTATTATTATTATTATTATTATTATTATTATTATTATTATTATTATTATTATTATTATTATTATTATTATTATTATTATTATTATTATTATTATTTACTAATGACGTACTTAATTTAGGTGGATTCAGAGCCAGCCAAGAGAAAGCACAACCCTCTACCGGTCGTACCTAATCCCCAGCCCCTAGAGATGTCAAGGCTCCTAGAAAGCTACTACAACAAAAGCCTCCAAGAAGGATAAAGTGTCTGTAGGTAGTCCTACAATGGAAAAAAACCGTCTGCGATTACATGTCCTTTTACCATCATACAAGGTTTATACACCAGATCAGAACCCCCTAATTCTACTACCCACTTTGCTAATATGCCTAAGTGGTCTGGTCTTCTCATGACTTATTGCAAAAGAAATATAGTTAACACAACTATGTACCGAGTGTTCTAGAAATTACCTCCGTAACCTACGAGAAGCATGCACAAGCGATAAACGCCAACTTTCCAAGTATGGAATAGTGGGATTCCGAATCAGTAAGCACGCGGCTAACATATTATATTTGGGTTTGTATGTGTGGGAACCGGAAAATTTTCTTTCGTTCTTTACCGTGGTTAGCTAAATTTCTGGACGAAATTTCTTTCAACAAGTGAATGATGTGTCTCCCGACATTTTCAGGTCATTTTCTAACTAAAACAAATAGTATATTTCGATCATACATTTGTGCCTTTAATTATGTTTGAATAAATTCAGAGGTTGAACGAGTGTTTAATTGACTTAATATTTACCATAGTTCAGTAATAAGACATGGTGGAAGTTAAACAACTTACAAACTGTTAGCATAGGTTTTGAAACGCTAGTAAATTGACATATAGGTAGCTACCTAGTGATATACCTTTGTTTACTTTTTCATGCAAACATTTCAAACTTATACTTGTATTAAAATTTGTGAACTTACCAACACACTTCACGCCTAAAGATTAGGTTACATTGATGAGGTCTCATGCAGGTTAAACATTTAAGTTGTTTTCATTTATATTAATACTATCTTTGTGTGCCATGTTTTGCGCATTTACTATTTATGGTTTTTACTTTACTTTAAGCTTTCATATTGATTACTTTGAAACTGTGTTTTACTCTGATGGAAATAGCAAAACATTTTACTCTTTGTGCTCTCGGACTTAACGATGTTGAAGAAGGCATCTGAGTTACTGATGTAACTTTACCCAGGCTATCTCACAATCCATCCTTGGGTACCATGACTCCCAATAATTTCCCCTTTTTAACTTCAAAACAACACTTGCATGCGTTGAGTTATATATGCATGTCTCTAAGATTCTACAAAGTTTCATGGACGTCTCTTATAATTGTTGGTTAATCTTGACTAGTCAACGGGTCTTATTTTACGGGTCAAGTCAAGTCATTAGGAGTGTTTTATTTTTATCACATGTTTTTAATTATGGAGTAAGTTTAGTTTGATTTAATTTGCAAGTGATGAATTAATTAAGAGTTGTTGTGCAACAAATTCCCAGAAGTTTATTTCTTCCTTTCTGTTCGTAGTACTCATTCAAAACAAAAGTTTCTTGAAGAGTGTATTGTGTGTATTTTTGGGTCGAAACCAACAATTGGTATTAGAGCCCTAGGCTCATACCGTGGGGTTCGCTAGAAGCAAGTGCAACGGTGTTTCCATGTAAGTAGACCGTAAAAGGTAAGCAAGCAGCAAGGGAATCGATTGGTGAAAACCGGTCGATTAGTAGCAAGTTAAAGCAAGACGTAGCAAGGTAAAGCAAGAGGCGCCAAGAGAGAGCAATAAATCGAAAGAGTGGATAGCAAGATATCAAGTATTTAGCAAGAAATGACAAAAAACGCAGAAGTAGTAACAGTTCGAGAGCAAGGAAATGTATCTCTTCAATGTTCCAAAAGTTGACCGAAACAAACTACACGTCATGGTCAATCCTAATCGAGACAATACTTAAGGCATATGGTCTTTTGGAGGCAATAGCCCCGGTCACCGGAGCAACCTTGGAGGAAAAGAAAAATCATACTAAAAAAGCTATTATTTTTTCAACGTTACCGGAAGATATTCTTTTGCAGGTTGCTAAACATAAGGATGCTAAAGACGTATTGGAGTCGTTCCGGGTTCGGTACTTAGGAGTCGATAGAGTCCAAAAGGCACAATTGCAAACTCTTAGGAGTGAGTTGGAAATGCTAAAAATGAAGGAGAACGAGACGATTAATGATTTTTCGGGAAAGATAGGTGGTATCGTAGCAAAGTTTAAAAGTCTCGGTTCAAATCTTGAAGAGGAGGTCGTTGTAAGAAAGATTCTTAATTCAGCCCCGAAGAAACATTTACCAATCGTTGCTTCCATCGAACAATACTCGGAGATTGAAAAAATGCCTTTTGAAGAAGCGGTGGGAAGACTCAAAACATACGAAGAAAGGTTGAAATGTCATGATGAAAAAGAAGAAGATCGAGGGCAAATTTTGTTGACCAATTGTGAGCATGAAGACAAGCAATATGGGAGGGGAAGAGGTCACGGAAGAGGATCCAGTAGAGGGGAAAGAGGACGTGGAAGGGGATTAGGTAGAGGAGATAGAAGTGGGTTTCGATGCTATGAGTGTGGAGCATTTAGACACTTTGCATATGAGTGTACAAAATGGAAAGACAAGGAGAAAGAAGCCAACTTGATTGAATTAGAGGAACCGACTCTACTTTGATGAATACACGGGTCAAGGTCAAGATTAAAGGGGTGAATGTTGGTTAAACTTGACTAGTCAACGGGTCTTATTTTACGGGTCAAGTCAAGTCATTAGGAGTGTTTTATTTTTATCACATGTTTTTAATTATGGAGTAAGTTTAGTTTGATTTAATGTTAGTGGGTCAAAACAATCATGGGTTGAATGTAGGATAATTAGGAAATAGTGGGTGTTAACCCACCCACCTTGCATGTTTAGTTAGTATTGGAGTCTTTATTTAATATTTGCAAGTGATGAATTAATTAAGAGTTCTTGTGCAACAAATTCCCAGAAGTTTCTTTTCTTCCTTTCTGTTTGTAGTACTCATTCAAAACAAAAGTTTCTTGAAGAGTGTATTCTGTGTATTTTTGGGTAGAAACCAACCATAATGTCCCCTTCATTTTAGCTTTTAATCACCATGTCATCCACATAGACTTTCACGTTTCTTGAGATTTTAGCTTCAAATACTTTATCCATTTACCATAATGGTTGACCTTGACGTTTTTTAATTCGAACGGAATCTTAGTGTAGACTGTGTAGCAAAACACCCCTACAACCGTGATGAATGCTGTTTTTTCTTCGTCTTCCTTAGCCATATGAATTTGATGATATCTCTTGTATGCATCTAGAAAACATTTGAACTGAAAGGGCGAAGGAGCAACTTTTAAATCTATTTTTTGGAGGGGATAAGCATCATATCCTTTCAACAAGCACTATTGAGGTTCTTGTAATCAATACACATCCGCCGTGCAGCATTACTTTTTCTTACCATGTTTGGGTTAGCTACCCATGTCGGGTAATATTGTACCTCCTTTAGGATTCCTGCATGAATTAGGCCGCGAACTTGTTTCACTACCGCCCGACTCCTTTAGCAATTGTTTTAGTCGCCTTCTCAACTAATCTGATACGGTGCCTCCAAATGTTAACATCTATTCCTAGTATCATGGATTTCAAACCCACTTTTCGGGCACTGATTGTGATCCCACCTCCAGTGGCAATGTATTAACAGTTCGTGCACTTAAGGCCTCACACACCACATTTGCCAGAACCGTGGCTAAACCCCGAAGTGTCGGAAAAATCACCATCACAAGAGCAGCTGATACCGCGGCCATGAAAGAGGCCAAACTTGGATGCTCCAGAATCAGGTTATTCTTAGAGATCGCGGGGACAACCACTAACTCTACCAGAACAGTGCGCATCCTTTCTTTTCTTTGAGTTTCATGGTGATTTCATCAACATAAAAAGAACAAATCTTAAATTATCATCCCTAACAAATCTAACATATTATATTATGTTTATATTGTATTTTTAAGATTGTTTTTTCATCTCTCTCTCCTATTAATATCTTGATATGTTTTATAAAAACAAATTTCTCTCATTTTACTTTGTAATCAAATCATAATTTCATTCTTCTTTAACAAATAAATCAACTTTCCTTATTTCAAGAAATTTCTTCGTTCAAATTATAGTTCTTTAATTTTTTAATAGTCTGATTGTTTATATGCAAAAGTTCTATGTGTTATTTTCTTTGTAAAACGTATTTGAGAAATGCGTGATGACTTTTCTAAAATAATATGTTAAAAAAACATTTATTCAACCCATATAACATATGAGTTACATACATTAAGAAAAGATTTTTTATACTTAAACAAATACAAAAAAAAGTTATGTATTTAGGTATAAAAACACATTTCAAAATCGTAGGATTCACAAACCAAATTATTTGAAATGGTATAACTTTTATCCGAACCACCGTCGTAGAGCTCCGCCAACAGCTATTCAAAATCCATGTCTCCTCCTCTTCAACATCTGTTCGGTTCCTTCATCACCCTTCTATTTTCTTCTCTAACTCTTGTTGCTGCTGTTGTTCTTATAACTACAACTTTACTTTTAAATAACTAACTCATACACTCTATAACTAAGCTCTTATCATTCCAGAACGATGTGTTATTCCCACAACGAATCAATTCACACGACTCACACGACGCACACGAATAGCCAAGATGCGATTTCTTATTAGCATATAATAAATTCTTTTCAGTTCCATTTTATATCTTATGAATCTTTATATGGAACAATTTTTTTACCAATTCAAATATTACTATGGATTTTAAGCTAGTATCATTAATATTATTCATCTTTGTGATATGTCAGGGTATTGCTTCATGGTTAGCGTAGACAAACGACCCTAAGTAGCAATTTGATCACGATGCCAAACAATGAGATGCGAGCCAATGTACCTTTTGTTCGTTAACTACCCATTGCCACTTTATCACAAGATAGAATTTTTAAATTGTTAAAATTATCACTATATGAAAACTGTACATCTTCATCATTCATCCATACTTCAGAAAATGTCTTCATCATCTAGTACAAAAATTATGCTTAATTAGTATTGAAGATTTAGCATCTATTTCAAATTTGATCTAAACAAACTTCACTTGGATTTCGTGTAATATTCAACATTGATGACCAATTGTATTCCTTTTTATTTAGTTTTGGTTAATAAAAGTTTTATTTTATTTACAAGTTAAATTTATAGTTACTAAATTAATTTTATGTTTTTATTATTAGTCTTTGTTTATTATAATTAATATATTAAAAATAGTTGAGTGATGGGATACTTGAGAAGGAAAAATTTCAAAACGGAACCCTATTTTATTGCGAGAAATTACGAAAACCCGTTAAAATCAATCAAAATCATTGTTTTTTTTGGTTAAATGAATGTGAAAAATATCCAAGTTCGGCCTTTTAAAAAGTGTAAGGTTTTATGTAAGGCTGATGCACCTAAAACATCATAAGTCTCTCCTGCATGCATGCTTTGGAGTACAGAGTAGAAATGCTTCAAAAGTTTTACACCTAGCATCAGAAATATTCTAAGTGTAAAATCTTCTGAAGCCAAGACCAACATCTTCCGAAGCGAAAAATGAAGTCATCCAAAGCTTCAAATATAAAGTCTTCCGAAGCCAAGAAGTGAAGACTGATTTCTTCCGAAGACTTTTAACAAACATGCTTTATCTGATGTACTTTTCCATAAAGTTGGACCACTTTCCGCTGCAACTTTAAAGACTCACGGACTTATATAAGTTAGTGAAAAGATCCATGCTTTTGGTAATTGTATATTAAGGTCTTGTGTAACACCCGGAAATTTCCTTTGAAGCCGACGAAAGAAGAAAAAGAAATAAAGTCCAAAGTCGAGGGACCAAACTCGCCAACGAGAGAAACTTGATGAGTGGGAGTATAAAAGGGGGGAGACACCCCAACCCTTCTCATTTTTCAGCCATCAAGAAGAGAAGAGAGAAAGAAGAGAAAAGAGGAAAAGTGTTGGCTCGGGTTGGTTCGAGTAGCCAAAATCGTTGAGGAGCGAGTCAAATCGAAGCTCTACTCGTCGGGATCGTTAAGGTAAGTTCTAGGACCCCTCTTTTACACGTGATTTTGGGGCTGGAACACATCTGAAAGATATTTTTCGGGTTTTTGGGTGTTTGACCCGTTTTGTATGTGTGCGTATGTGTATGATTCGTTTGGGGCTTGATTTCGGGCTTAGGTATGCTTGAATGATGTCGTAGTATGTTTCCCTAAGGTTTAGAAGGGTTGATTTGAGCTCAAACGAGGTTTGGAAGAGTTTGGAGGCCGAAAGGTGCGGCTGCAGTTCGGGATGAACTGCATTCTGCATCAGCTAGGGTTATGCGACCGACTGGAGGTGCAGGCGACCGATTGGAAGGCGATTGGGTTCATACGCACGAAAGGAAGGCGGCTGAAGTTCATTCGCACGAAAGTGGTGCGACTGGGGGTCGTACACATGAAGGCTATGCGACTGAAGGAAATGCGGATGAAGGCCGTGTGACTGAGTGAAATGCGAATGAAGGTCATGCGACTGAAAGTCATGCGACTAGAGTCCATACGCCTGTGAGTCGTGCGATTGGTGCCCATACGTACGAAAGGTGCGCGACTGAGGGCCATTCGCATGAAGATCCTGCGACTGAGGTCCATACGCCCAGATGTCATGCGATTGAGGTCCATACGCATGGAAGTATGCGATTGGAGGTCATGCGCCTAGAATGCATGCGACTAAGTATTCCCATGCGCCCAAGAGGTGAGGCGCCTAAACAGTCCTCATACGCATGGAGATCATGCGACTGGAGCATTCATACGCATGGAGATCATGCGACTGGAGCATTCATACGCATGGAGGTCATGCGGCTGGAGCTTCATACGCCTAAGTGTGGGTGCGCCCGAATAGGGTTTATGCGCCCAGGAGTTTTGAGGGACTTTGAGAGATGATGGTCGAGATGGATTTCCTCGATGATGTGATGGGCATGGACGGTATAAGATGACGCATGATGATGAGCTAATGATGATGATGATGTGACGATGGTGATATGTATGACGTTATGTGTGATGTTAGGCATGGCGGTGCGTGTGATGCATAGTGTGTATGATGTGATGTATGATTGATGCGTATGTATGATGATGCCCTGTATGGTAATGTGTGTATGTTTATGTTTATGTTTCTTATTATGTATGTTTATCTTTCCATGGCTTTGCGTCGAACGTTAATGAATGAAATGAAAGTATTATGTAACGTAAAGTGGAAGATAATGAAAAGAGGAACGTAATGAATAAATGCATGCATTAATGAATTAATGAAATCGTGAGAGGCTTGCAAGTGAAGCGTAGTGAAGTGCACGACTCTAAATGCCTTAAGCTCAACCGCGTGAGGTTCAGCTAATCCTATAGTGTGTACGCAAGGGTTCCAGTCTTTGTGGCTGACCTTCGATGTAGTACCCATGTTGATGGGGGTGATGTACCCATTTTGATGGGGGTGTAGTACCCATGTTGATGGGGGTGATGTACCCATTTCGATGGGGGTGTAGTACCCATGTTGATGGGGGTGATGTACCCATTTCGATGGGGGTGTAGTACCCATGTTGATGGGGGTGAAATATGTGATGGTTACCCGAGTTACGCATAACTTCGGGGGTGTAGCATAAAGCCATGCATATGCATGAGGTGAGCAACCCTGTTGTTGCAACATACTCGTATAGCATGCAATCGTTGAGATTGCCTATGAGGTGAGCGACTCTGTGTCGCAACAGACTCGATAGAGGTCCTTGTCGCGTACTCCGGTACTGTGTCGGTCTTCGGACATGAGTCGAGAGTATGGCGTGAGTTGATGAATGAGAAAGATAATGATGGAAAGAGCGAATGTATGAATGAACGTCAACGAAATATCATAATAATGCACGATACAGACCCTTGTCATTCGACCTCAGTAATCGTGGCTGAGTGCCACGAAGAGGGTAAAGTCTGACCGGGTCTAGAGAGAGAAGTGTAAGATAAAGAAGTACTTATGATCGAGCGAAAGTTAACGAACGTAATGATGAAGATAATAAAGATATTATCTGTATGTACGTATGATGTGTGAACGCATGTATGTAACGAATGTTTTTATAAAGAAAGTAAAGAACGCTTTTACGAAAAAAAGTAAGTTTTATTATAAAAACTAGAACTCACTCAGCAAACACTGATTTTGATGTGTTTCCAGTTGGCAGGTATGTTGCTGAGGATGGCACGGGGCGGCTACTCAGTGTATTTTGGATGGCACCTTTATGTTTAATGCTTTTGTAATAAATGTAACATGATATTGTTAAAGGAACGATTGTATTATTGTGCAAAAGCATTTTGATGGAATGAAATTGTGTTTTTAATGTTTCCGCTGCAACTATTTATGAAAGGAAAAATGTAATTATATGTTTTGAGTGCGATGAAAGACCAACTGTAGGCGTCCCGAGAACGGGGCCTTACAAGTTGGTATCAGAACCAAAGTTTAAGTGAAACGGGTAAATTTTCAAAATAAACCTTAACTTAAACTGAAAATGGGACGGAAAGGGAATGGGATGCCAATCTGAGTAGCTGCGTGCCATCAGGTATTTTTGTAAAGTTAATCGGTATTACATGCGCATGTTATATGGTTTATGTGTTGCTGGTAGATTTAGATACTGATGTAGTCAGGACAGGTAATGCTTGGGGTATGAAGAGTAAAGTAAGTGGCTAATCACAACTGGCCACTGTAATTAGGGACTTACTATACTTGACATAACCTGAGCTGTTCCTTGAATGACCGTGTTAGTGTTTGAATCTTTCAGTGTGTTTAGAGAATGGCCGGTGGAAGATCTTCTAAAGCTTCTCGTGATGGAGGTGGTGGTGGACGTGGTGCTGAACCACGGGTCACAAGAGGAAGGACTAGGGCCGAAGAGGTGGTTCATGAAGAACCCAAGACCCCTCATCCGGCGGGTGGTGATGAGAATGTAATCTGAGGGCCTCGATGAGAGAGGCGGTCGTGAAGAAGTGCATCAGGTCTTGCAGACGATCCTACCGTCTGTAGTGATCGAAGTGATAAAGACTGTTAGAGATGAGGAGAGAAAGGAAAGGGGTAGACCTTTGGGCGAAAGGAGACGGCTCGAGACGAAACGGTTCTCTCCGATGAAGAAGAAGAAGAAGAAGAAGAGCCTGCGCCGGAGGCGGCACAAGGCTGTGTAACTATGGGGCGTTTTAGCGATGCAAGCCCCCTACTTTAGATGGTAATGGCACTGCTGCTGCTGCTCATCGATGGGTGAGGGAGATGGAAGTTGTTTTTAATATCAGCGAGTGCCGAGAAGATCAGAAAGTAAAGTTTGCTACCCACTCTTTCGTGGACTCAGCTTTGTGCTGGTGGGACAACATATAGTCCAAGTTGAGGGTAGTCGGGCTATCGGGAGGATGAGATGGTCAGAATTTAAAAGGCTGGTGATTGAGGAGTTCTGTCCTCACCGTGAGATGGATAAAGTTGAAAGAGAGTTCCTGCAGTTGGAGGCGGGAACAATAACGCATCAGCAATACACACAAGTTCAACCGAAAAATGGCATGGCTGGTGCCGGATCAGGTGACACCCCTCTCACAAAAGATCAGAGGTATTATACCCATGGCCTGCCAGCGGATATTTGTAGGCACATGATCGCTGCCCGACCGAGCACGTTTAGGTCGGCGGTTGATTTAGCGGGGAGATTATACGATGAAAGATTGGTGGTGGTGACAGAGGTTAGCAAGAAAAGAGATGGTGATTGGGATTGGAACGGGAAGCGAATGGGACGTGGCGGAGCCACACCAAGTAACAAAGGTGCCACGGGTGGATGACCAGCATGTGGTCATAACTGATGCGGGGTCGGAAAGGGTGTGACAAGTGTGGACACAAGCACCCCGGGGAATGTAGATTGGGGACTAATGCCTGTTTCCGTTGTGGAAGCACCGGGCATGGCGAAGAACTGCGGTATGGGGAGGTGTTATTCTTGTAGTGAGGAAGGTCATAAGAGCAGGGTGTGCAAGGCAAGGGCTGAAGGTTCGGGAGTGAAGAAGATCGGAGGAAGCAGGACGGACTTCGATTGTGTGTCAGGCATGTTCCTAGTACATAGATCCTTAGCCTTGTGTTATTCCTGTTAGGTTCCCCCTTTCTGCTAAATTTCCTATTAGAGGTAAGAATATAGATACACCATTTGATGTAGCCCTAGGAGTGGATTGTTTGGCGGGCTACGGAGCGAGCACTGTGCGTCGCAAAAGATGATATGGTTGACAGCGCCTGGCGGGATCACTGTGATGGTTTAAGGTGATTGAGTCACGACGATTCCGAATGTGATTTCTATGACAGTGGCGGGAAAGTGCATGAAGCGTGATATGGTGGAATACGAGATTAAACGCCTTACTTGTTTACAAGTGAAGGCCGAGCACCAAATGCTGTATAGAAAGTAATGAGGTGATCGAGGCCACGATCGAGAAGCTCGAAAGGATCAAAGCATTGATGAAGGTAGCCAAAGATAGATAAGAAGTCGTGTGTGGATAAACGACGTAGACCGATTGAACTCCAGTGGGAGACTGGAAAAGAGATGAGACAGAATTACTCGCGACGGTTTAAGGAATAACAGGTTTCGGGGACGAAACCTATATAAGGGGGGTGGACTTGTAACACCCGGAAATTTCCTTTGAAGCCGACGAAAGAAGAAAAAGAAATAAAGTCCAAAGTCGAGGGACCAAACTCGCCAACAAGAGAAACTTGATGAGTGGAAGTATAAAAGGGGGGAGACACCCCAACCCTTCTTATTTTTCAGCCATCAAGAAGAGAAGAGAGAAAGAAGAGAAAAGAGGAAAAGTGTTGGCTCGGGTTGGTTCGAGTAGCCAAAATCGTTGAGGAGCGAGTCAAATCAAACCTCTACTCGTCGGGATCATTAAGGTGAGTTCGAGGACCCCTCTTTTACACGTTTTGAATGATTTTGGGGGGCTGGAACACATCTGAAAGATATTTTTCGGGTTTTTGGGTGTTTGACCCGTTTGTATGTGTGCGTATGTGTATGATTCGTTTGGGGGCGAGTCAAATCCAAACCTATACTTGTCGGGATCCTTTAAGGTGAGTTCTAGGTCCCCTCTTTTACACGTTTTCAATGATTTTGGGTCTGGAAACACGATTTTGGATGATATTTTTAGGTTCTTGGTGTTTGACCCGTTTGTATGTGTGTGGTATGTGTATGATTCGTTTGGGGCTTGATTTCGGGCTTGGGTATGCTTGAATGATGTCATAGATGTTTTCCTAAGGTTTAGAAGGGTTGATTGAGCTCAAACGAGGTTCGGAAGAGTTTGGAGGCCGAAAGGTGCGGCTGCAGTTCGGGATGAACTGCAATTCTGCATCAGCTAGGGTTATGCGACCGACTGGAGGTGCAGGCGACCGATTGGAAGGTGATGGGTTCATACGCACGAAAGGAAGGCGATGAGGTTCATTTGCACGAAAGTGGTGCGACTGGGGGTCGTACACATGAAGGCTATGCGACTGAACGAAATGCGGATGAAGGCTGTTGCGACTGAGTGAAATGCGAATGAAGGTCATGCGACTGAAAGTCATGCGACTAGAGTCCATACGCCTGTGAGTCGTGCGATTGGGGCCCATACGTACGAAAAGTGCGAGCGATGAGGGCCATTCGCATGAAGATCCTGCGACTGAGGTCCATACGCCCAGATGTCATGCGATTGAGGTCCATACGCATGGAAGTATGCGATTGGAGGTCATGCGCCTAGAATGCATGCGACTAAGTATTCCCATGCGCCCAAGAGGTTAGGCGCCTAAACATTCCTCATAAGCATGGAGATAATGACGACTGGAGCATTCATACGCATGGAGGTCATGCGTCTGGAGCTTCATACGCCTAAGTGTGGGGCGCCCGAATAGATTTATGCGCCCAGGAGTTTTGGAGGGACTTTGAGAGATGATGGTCGAGATGGATTTCCTCGATGATGTGATGGCTGCATGGACGGTATAAGATGACGCATGATGATGAGCTAATGATGATGATGATGTGCCGATGGTGATATGTATGACGTTATGTGTGATGTTAGGCATGGCGGGGTGCGTGTGATGCATAGGTATGATGTGAGTATGATTGATGCGTATGTATGATGATGCCCTGTATGGTAATGTGTGTATGTTTATTTTTATTTTCTTATTATGTATGTTTATTTCCATGGCTTGGCGTCGAACGTTAATGAATGAAATGTGAAAAGAATGACTAATGGCATTCATCAAGAATGAATGAAATCGGGCTTTGCAAGTGAAGCGTGTGTTAAGTGCGGCTCTCTATTGCTTCTCCCGCGTGAGGTTCAGCTATCCTTGTGCATGCGGTTCCGTCTTTGGCTGACCTTCAATGTAGTACCTATGTTGATTGGGTGATGCCAATTTCGATGGGGGTGTAACCCGTGTTGGTGGGGGTGATGTACCCATTTCGATGGGGGTGTAGTACCCATGTTGATGGGGGTGATGTACCCATTTGATGGGGGTGTAGTCCCAGTTGATGGGGTGATTTACATTTCGATGGGGGTTTAGGGGTGTTCCATGGGGGATGGGGGTATGTGATGGTTACCCGAGTTACGCATAACTTCGGGGGTGTAGCATAAAGCCAAGCATATGCATGAGGTGAGCAACCCTGTTGTTACAACAGACTCGTGTAGCGTGCAATCGTTGAGATTGCCTATGAGGTGAGCGACTCTGTGTCACAACAGACTCGATAAAGGTCCTTGTCGCGTACTCAGGTACTGTGTCGGTCTTCGGACATGAGTCGAGAGTATGGCGTGAGTTGATGAATGAGAAAGATAATGATGGAAAGAGCGAATGTATGAATGAACGTCAACAAAATATCATAATAATGCACGATACAAACCCTGTTATTCGACCTCAGTAATCGTGGCTGAGTGCCACGAAGAGGGTAAAGTCTGACCGGGTCTAGAGAGAGAAGTGTAAGATAAAGAAGTACTTATGATCGAGCGAAAGTTAACGAACGTAATGATGAAGATAATAAAGATATTATTCTAGTATGTACGTAAATGTGTGAACACATGTATGTAACGAACGTTTTTATAAAGAAAGTAAAGAACGGTTTTATGAAAGAAAAGTAAGTTTTATTATAAAACTAGAACTCACTCAGCGACGCTGACTTTGATGTGTTTCCAGTTGGCAGGTATGTTGCTGAGGATGGCACGGGGCGGCTACTCAGCGTATTTTGGATGGCACCTTTATGTTTAATGCTTTTGTAATAAATGTAACATGATATTGTTAAAGGAACGATTGTATTATTGTGCAAAAGCATTTTGATGGAATGAAATTGTGTTTTTAATGTTTCCGCTGCAACTATTTATGAAAGGAAAAATGTAATTATATGTTTTGAGTGCGATGAATGACCAACTGTAGGCCTTCCGGGAACGGGGCCTTACATCTTGAGTCTTTTTCTTTCTACTTTATATACATTTATCCTTTTTGTATATATTAGGATGTGAGCTATGACATGTCATAATCACTAGTCCAAAGGCAATCTGTCTTTTGACTCTACATTTGATTTTTTTGTTGTCTAGATCAAATGTTTCCAGCTGACTTGCTATGTATGGGCGGATGTAGGATGTAGCATAAAGTATCTCAGGTCCTTGTATCTTTCCTTATGCTTTGCAACACTTGTAAAGAACTTGAGAGCAATATACAACATTCTTGAAAACCAATATTTGTGTTGTTTGTTCTTTGTTCTGTCTCATATTTGCTTGTCTTCTAAGTATCAAACCATATAGTTCCCCGTTCCCTATTTCATCTGTTAAGTGTTCTAAAAAACTCTCCTCATTGTGTGTGTGTTGTATTGACCATCCCTTAAACGATCCTGCAATTGGTAGTAAATCATTCCAGGCTCTTGATTATAAGATCTCACAATCTTAAGATCCCTCACACACACAAAATACTTAACATCTCAAATGGCAGCTCTCACTAAAGTTGATATGCAAAGTGGAACCATGACAAAGTCCCCACTGATCACTCCTGAAGACTTTGAGACGTGGTGCCAACGAATGGAAGGGTTTAGGGTTTACACCAAGAGAAAGTTACACTCAAGGAAGCTCATTCCAAGAGACAAGCTCTTCACAGGCCTTTGTGTCTTCTGATGAAAACACATGCAACTTTCTCTTCACCCTTAAAGATCCGGACTGTATCCATCCAAATTACTTGAAGTACATGGAGACAGTTCAGCATATGACTCTCCTCACTCATAGAGCCAAGAAATTATATAAGAGGACAGTGTGGAAGTTTCCAAGCAATGCAACCAGTGGAAAGTTTGGGCTGAACAAAAACAAAGTAAAGTGTTACAACTGTAACCAGATGGGCCACTTTGCAAGGGAGTGTAAGGCACCAAGGACAAATGGTGGCCAAACATAAGCCAAGCCAAACTACACTGAGAGAGCCACCCAGAATGAGAAGCCAAAGCAACAAGCTGCAGTTGCTGTTGAAGAAGGAGGCTTTGACTGGAGCTTTCAGGTGGAAGATGCATCTCCTAACCAAACACTTATGGCAAATCATGATGAAGCCTGCAGTTGCTGTTGAAGAAGGAGGCTTTGACTGGAGCTTTCAGGTGGAAGATGCATCTCCTAACCAAACACTTATGGCAAATCATGATGAAGCCAAGGTATTGGAACATCTCTGTACACATGCATTGCTAAAGTTAATAGATACAAGTCCTACAACTTAGAAATGAGATCTGATCTTGAGTCTTTAAATATCTTAAAATCTGATTTCAAAAGAGCTGAAAATAATTATAAACTAAAGATAGAGGACTTAGAGAAATCATTTCAACTCTTAAACATGAACATACAAACTACAAGACTCAGATCAAAAATCTCATAACTAAGTTGACTGAATGGCAGGCTGGACTTGTGATCAGCAAAGGCAGGGCTGAAAATGTGTTCTTGAAGAAGAGACCTTCAAGAACATAATATCCTCACCCTTGCAAGAAAAAGTTTGTTATCAAAATAAGCAGGGACTGGGATCTAGTGAGATAGCTCATTCACACACAATCTTGTCTGTAAGATCTCCTAGATGTGGAACTTGTGAAGATGAGCTTCCTCTCATAGACCCCATGAGTGAAGAGGATGAAGAGGAGATAGTGAAGGATTCCTCTAAGAAAAGTGAAGAAGAGCATTCTAAGAAGGGTCACTATTCCTTTGAGGAGAGTAAAAGACTTAGGATGACCAAGTCAAGAAGGAAGAACTTGATCAGGAAGGCCAATAGGAAGTCTAAGAAGGCTCAAGAGATCAAGGCCACCTTTAACTCTGTGAAGAAACAAGTCTTTATCTCTGCAGGTTTTGAGGTGGTTAAGGCTGAAGACACAAACTTGAACTCTAGTACCAGGAGTTCTAGTTCATGCCCGAATCATCCCAACAACATAAAGAAGGCTGATCAGATGTGTACCACTGCTACACAACCTGAACCATAGAGCTCCAAAGGCAATTCTCACCCTAAAGGAATTGCAATAGCATCTGCAAAGATGAAGATAGAGAAAGAAAGTGATCAAGTTCGGCCTTGTTCACAAAAGAAGACTATTAGGAAGTAAAAAATGGTTTGTGTCATGTGTGGAAGTATTTCACATCTTGCTAAGGATTGCCTTTACAATCCAAAAGGTACTGTTCACATAACCAAGAAAGAGACTTCTAAGAGTTTGAAGAAGAAACAAGCTTCGGAAGAAAAAAATTCTCTTTTCGGAAGCTCCAAAATGAAGAAGAAGACAGTTGGAAAATTGCCTTCGGAAGAAAATTTGGTCTTGGAAGAAAGGAATACTTTCGAAGTACTGAAGTCTGCTACAGTGTTAGCAAGATCTTCCGAAAGTCCAGTCATCAAAACTTCCAAAGTCATCAAAACTTTCGAAGTGTTGAAGGTCAAGTCTAAGCTTCCAAAGGTGGTATGGAAGACAAAGAAAGACCAAGTGACTGAAAGTTCTTCACCAACATTAGCAAAAACATGACAATAGGATCTATTACTGTTGCATTGTCTTCAACTTCTTTTGATAAGCCCAAGACCAATAAGGCTTGGGTTTCCAAATATAACTAACTATCTCTTTTTTGCAGGAACAACTCAAGACAAACAAGAATGTATGGATCATCGACAGTGGCTGTTCCAGGCACATTACAGGCAATGGGTCACTACTCCAGAATTTTGAGAAAATTGATGGAGGGCCAGTTGCTTTTGGAGGAGATGCTGGAGGTTACATAACTGGAAGGGGCAGGGTCACAAATGGCAAGCTCAGCATTAAGAAGGTAAACTTTTTCAAGGAGTTTGGATACAATCTTTTGAGTGTATCTTAATTTTGTGATCAGAGTCATAACATGCTATTTATTGAGCATGAGTGCATTGTTCTCAAGCCCGGGGTGGTCATTCCTCATGAGCATATCCTGCTCAGAACCCCCAGGTTAGGGAACATGTACAAGATGGATTGCAAGAAACATCTCCCTCAGGAGAAGTTTCATGCTTTCTATTTAAAGCCAATAGTGATGAGTCTTTCCTCTGACATACAAGAATGTGCCATGTAAACTTTAAAAAACATGAACAAATTAATTAAGAATGATTTTGTAACTGAAATGCCAAAGAAAGAGTTTACAATTGATGACCACTGTGTTGCATGCCTCAAAGGGAAGCAACACAAGGTGTCTCACAAGCAAAAGGAAAGTTTGGGAAGCAGCACAAGGTATCTCACAAGCCAAAGGAAAGAAACTCCATCACTACTCCCCTACACTTATTACATATGGATCTCTTTGGCCCTACGAATGTAATGAGTTTAGGAAGAACCTCTTACTGCTTGGTGATCACAGATGACTTTACAAGATTCACTTGGGTTTTCTTCCTTAGAACTAAGGATGAGACTCCTGAGATCTTAAAGAGCTTCATCCTAAAGATTGAGAATCAATGTGATCACAAGGTCAAAACCATAAGATGTGATCAAAGAACAGAATTCAAAAACCAAAACCTTGATACATATTGTGATGAAAAGGGTATTACAAGACAAATAGTGCTCCCAAGACTCCTCAGGAAAACGGTGTTGCTGAGAGGAGAAACAAGACACTAATTAAGCTGCAAAGGCTATGTTGTTTGACACTAAACTGTCCATCACCTTCTGGGCAGAGGCCGTGAACACTACTTGCTATGTGCAAAATAGAGTTTTAGTAGTTAAGACACATGGTAAGACTCCTTATGAACTTTGGCACAAGAGGAAACCTTTCATTGGTGTTCTCAGGTCATTTGGATGTCCTTGAACCATCTTGAATACCAAGGATCAAATTGCAAAGTTTGATGAGAAATCAGATGATGGACACTTCATTGGATACTCTTCCCAAGCTAAGGCTTATAGAGTATACAATCTCAGAACTAGAGTAGTTGAGGAGTCAGCTAATGTGACTTTCAATAAGCACACTCCTTGTGTGAAAGGTTCTGGTTCTGACTGGCTATTTGATCTTGATTTAGTTATTAACTGTTTTAATAAATCTTGTGAGCATGTTTCAGGATCTACAGATATACTATCAATAGATGATTCTGATCCAAGATTTGAGCTAAGAAGACCATCAAGCTACACTACTTCAGCTTCAGTTGTAACTAACCCTGTAAATGGAGATTCTATCAGCACAACAATGACAAATCCAGCTGATACTTCTGGGGTGCCTTCAAATTCCAGCTTAGAGGCACAAAACTCAGATGAAGGAGCTTCAAATGTAAGAGGAAATGGCGGTGGTAAAAGTGATCAAGAATTTCTTGATGCTGACAACCACTCCATTGAAGACAACATCAATGATGTCACACACTCATTGGATCAAGTCTCTTTTAATAAGTGTGCTGATGTGGTGGGTGAATCATCAATGCCAGATCTAAATTTCCAAACAAAATTTAGATCTCTCCAAGCAACTTATTGTGATTCCTCAGCTAAGGATCCACAAGTCTCATCCCACCACAAACATAATTGGTAATATTGAAATCGGGGTAAGAACAAGAGGACAAACCCATGATGCAAATGTTTGTCTCTACTCTTGTTTTCTATCCCAGATAGAGCCTAAGAAAATCAATGAAGCTTTAAAGGATGGAAGTTGGGTTGAAGCTATGCAAGAGGAGCTACTTCAATTCAAAAGGCAAAAGGTTTGGAACTTATGTCCTCTTTCTCAAGGGAACACTACCATAGGAACCAAATGGGTGTTTAGGAATAAGAAGGATGATAGAGGACTTGTCGTCAAAAACAAGGCTAGACTAGTTGTCCAAGGATACACACAAGAAGAAGGAATTGACTGCACAGATGTCTTTGCTCCTGTGGCAAGACTTGAAGCTGTAAGGATATTCTTAGCTTTTGTTGCATCCAAGGATTTCAAGGTCTACCAACTTGATGTCAAGTGTGCTTTTCTCTATGGGGTGATTGATAAAGAGGTGTATGTCAGACAACCACCTGGGTTTATAGATCCTGATTATCCTAATTATGTATGCATGCTTGATAAAGCTTTTTATAGGCTGCACTAAGCACCAAGGAAGTGGTATGAGACTCTATCTCAGTATCTCTGTCAGCATGGCTACAGAAGGGGTACTATAGATAGAACTTTCTTCATCAAAGGAACAGGGAATGACTTAATGCTAGTTCAAGTGTATATAAATGACATTATCTTCGGGTCAACTAATCCAAAGCTCTGCAAAGACTTTGAGAAGCTGATGAAGGATAGATTTGAAATGAGTGTCATGGGAGAACTCAATTTCTTTCTGGGAATTCAAGTGAAGCAAGTTGATAGTGGTATCTTCATAAGTCAATCAAAGTATGTACAAGACATACTTAAAAGATTCAACATGACTGATTGTAAGGTTGCTAAGACACCCATAGCCAGAAACCACTCCCTTCGTCCTGATCTTGAGGGGGAGTGTGTGGATGAACATCTCTACAGGGCTATGATTGGGTCTCTTATGTACCTCACAGCTAGCAGGCCTGATATCATGTTTGCCACATGTATTTGTGCAAGATATCAAGCCAACCCCAAGATGTCACACCTGGTCACTGTCAAAAGGATTTTGAGATATCTCAAAGGTGCCTCAACATTTAGCCTTCGAACTGATCTTTAGGGGGAGTGTGTGGATGAACATCTCTACAGGGCTATGATTGGATCTCTTATGTACCTCATAGCTAGCAGGCCTGATATCATGTTTGCCACATGTATTTGTGCAAGATATCAAGTCAACCCCAAGATGTCACACCTGCTCACTGTCAAAAGGATTTTGAGATATCTCAAAGGTGCCTTAACATTTAGCCTTTGGTATCCAAAGAATTCTGAATTCAATATGTATGCATATACAGATAGTGTTTATGGTGGCTGCAATATGACTGCAAAGTCTACATCAGGGGGATGTCAGTTCCTTGGTGGAAGGATGGTCTCTTGGCAATGCAAGAAACAATCTTGTGTCTCAGTATCAATTGCTAAAGCTGAATACATTGCTACTGCAAGCTGCTGTGCTCAAGTGCTTTGGATTCAGAGTCAGATGCTAGACTATGGATTCAACTTCAAAGAGACTCCCATCCACATAGACAACAACAGTGCTATCTCTATTACAGAGAATCCTGTGCACCACTCAAGGACAAAACACATCAATGTCAGGTATCATTTGATTAGAGATAACTTTGAAAAGGGATTAATCAAACTAGTCAAGGTTAACACAAATGAACAATAGCTATTGGGATGATTAACTTTGAGTAGCTTTTCTTAAAACTAACTCATATTATTTCTAAAACCTGTGTGTCCTAAGTTGTCTATTTTATCACCTTCATAAGCCCTTGTTTACTCTGGAAGAAAAATCTTTTTAGAAGACATTTCTTAGATTTTTGAAAATTTTGATCTTTTTATTCTTTGGAAGATATGTATTTACCTTCGGAAGAAATTTATGTCTTCAAAACAAACAACGGCTTAAGTAAATTTACCTTCGGAAGAAATTTCCAAAATATCTGCCGAAGCTTAAGTACTTGTATGTTTTTAAAGAACAATTTTCTCCCGAAAGCAATTAACTCTCGAAACCTTTATTCTTCTTAGAATAAGACTTCTCAGTATTAATCTCTTCCGAAGCAAAATTTTCTAATCTCTTTGGAATATCTTTCGAAGTCATTTTGACTTCGGAAGCTTTTCATCAAAACTTCTGAAGCAAAACAACCTTCGGAAGATTTTAGACTTCCAAGAAAACTACTTTTTGGGCAAAGAAAACTACTTTTTCAAAGGTGGGACCGACCTCCAGATTTCAAAGTTTATCCTCTTTCATTAACTTTGTCTTAGATCCATTTCATATATATACCCAATGGTTCCCTCCTCTTTCACTCTCTTCTTCATCTGCACTATACCAAAACCTGTATTCACTCACAAACCACCTTTATTCATCACTTCCTTCACCTGTAAGCTTTCTAAATGGCCAACCTCAACTGCAGAAACGACCCTGATTTCTCCATGCAACTTCACAGGCAGCACAATCAGGTTGCGCTGTTGAACTCTGAGAAAGATTCTAGTTTCTCAGAGGTTTGCCAATTTCTGGCTTTATCTAACTACTTCACCTCCCTAACCATTGATCCTCCAATCTATGAGGATCATCTGCTAGAATTCTAGAAGACTTGCCAAGAGGTCAATATGGATGGGGAGAAGGCACTGTCTGCTACAGTGCAGGGGAGGACAATCTTCATCACTCCAGCCATCATCAACACTTATCTTCAGTTGGATGATGAGGAAGGTAAATTGTCCTTTCCAATGGAGCCTGTAAATCACTCCTTTGAGCAGATGAGATATAAAGGAGATTTCTCTGTAAAGACCTTCAGGAAAGGGAAGGTCTCATCCCAATGGAAGTACCTACTCCATGTGGTCATCCACAGCTTGTCCAACAAGCATGGGAGATGGGACCAGATTCCTAAGGATCTCTCCTTTATTGTTCATGGAATGATCCAAGGGGTCAAGTTCTGGTACTTTCAATTTGTTTACACAAATTTACTTGCTAATTTGGACTCCTTAGAGTATTATATGTTTCCGTGATATGTTCAATACATTCTTAACTGTGAATTGGGCTCACAGTTGAGGGAAACAGGTAATATTCTTAAATTGGGACAGATGAAGCCCGACATCTTTAAGACAATGAAGAAGCTAACTGTTGGCTTCTCTGGGTAGAAGCAGCCCTTGTCCCAAAATTGTTAGAGCTTATTGCTCAAGGTGACACCTAGCAACACAAGCTACTGTTGAACCCACACCTTCTACTTCACAACCCAAAACACAACCACAAATCACCCTCACCTACCAAAGAAAATCCAAACAAACCCCTTCACAAGCTTCTCAGTTTGTGCAACCCCCCATATCACTACCCATACAGGAAGAAGTGGACAATAGAGCTCCCACTTCTCCTAAGGAGCGAACCACTCCCATCTCATCAAGAATCAGTGCTAAGGTTCCTCGTGCTCAGCCTGATGAGCTTGTTAGCATGTCAGCTATAATCCTTCACTCTGAGTCTCCACACTCAAGTGAACAACCTTCAGGGGAAAGTTACCATCCCCAGCCTCTTGATCTAAACCAACCAATCCCTAACCTTGAATTCTATGATGATGAAGACATGGATTTAGTTAGTACCACGAGTCTCTCTACTCCTCCCCTACTCAAAGAGAGATGAGTGCTCCTGATTCTTTCATGTCTAGCCCACATCATTCACCCATCACTGAGGTGGATCTCCCTGAACCTGTTCAGAAGGTCCATATGAAAGAGGCTTTCACTTCTGCAAGTGATAACATCATTAGGACTTCAACCATGACAACCCAGCATATTGACACTTCAACTGAAGTTGTCATTAAGCAGGGGAAATCCAGCAGCCAAGAACCCTGTGGTGAGAGAGAAGACTTTGGTCCCATTCTCTCATCCTTCCATTATTCTTCTGATGAAGATGAAGGGAACATGAGTCTAAAGGTGCCAAAACTGTCTAAAACATGCACCTATTTAGCCTCAAAGGTTAGTCACTTGGAATTTCAAGTGACTACCTTACGAAACAGGTTCAATGATCAACAACTTGAGATATATTATCTTAAGGAAAAACTAGCTGGGAGACTTTAAGGAGAGCTCATCCAGGAACATAAGAACCTGTGGATGTGATTGACCTAACTCCTAGCTCACCTATGCAAGGGGGTGATGCTACCAAAAAAGGGAGAAAGTCATAGCAATAACAGAACCTAGGGGTTCTTCACAGAGTATGGACATAGAGGACTCACCAACCTCACTTGTAGTTATGCATACTCAGTAACCTCCTCAAGTTCACTTTGATGTGGACTCACTCATAAAATCACTGTTTGAGGAGGGTACAAAGGGCTATGTCATTCCCACCCCAAGGATCTTCAAACTACATATTTGGTTGGAGGTATGATGCTGACAGAAGAGCCCTCATACTTCAAAGAGTTCAAGGACAGCAAGAAGTCTTCAACTTTCAGAACTTGAACTACTATAAAGGTCTTGATCTGGTCAACATACCACTTGACAATCCAAGCCAATCTAGGCAAGCTGACAGGCTGGCTCAGAGAATTCAAGACATGATTATTAAAGAGTTTGGTACAAGAAGAAGACAAAGGCAATCAGGTAATGTCATTGGTCAACTGGAATTTGAGTCAGACCCTGAGATTAGCTTCAAAGGGAAAACCTCAACTGAAGGCCTAGTGATAGAGTCTGGGATCATTGTCACAACAACAACCACTTCAACAATCCAACCCCTCAATGAAGCACCAGCTGGTGAAGGTGCCTCACAACCTCTCTCTGGCCAAAGTCTGGATGCTACACTAGACAATGAAGGCTAAAGCTCTCTCCATCTTGTGTCACAAAGGTCTGTGGTTGACAAGGGGAAAATGATTTTAACTCATGAGGAGATTGAGGAGGAGGAGAGAGAGGGGAAGAGAAATCTAAGGGGAGAAAGTTCCATTGGGTTTTCAGGCTTCATGGAAGCTGCAATCATGGTTGCCCCCAGACCAAACACTCAAGATGATGAGTTAAGGGCTGTCAGAATTACTTACCTACAGACCAGGAACTATGACATTGATGAGATCATTTCTTTCCCCTTAGATGAATTAAATGAACTGGCAGACATGGAAATGTCTAGAGAGAGGAAGGAAGCAGAGGATGCAAGGTTGCTCCTCCAAATCAAAGATGAAAGAAGACAGAAAAGATTATACAATCATGTTCCTACCCTCTCCCCAGTTCAAGAAAGCACTGTGCAGGAGGCTGTGGCAACTCCACAACCTCAGGTAGAGAAAGAAGCTGATAGGCAAAACATGATCAGCTACCTGAGTGCCACAGGACTCTACCAGGCAGCTGCAATTCTTCCCTTGTCCTTTGAGTATATTGAGTTTGAGTATATCAAACAACTTGAACTTCAAGTAATCAAAAAACAAAAGGCTGCAAAGAAAACGATGAGGGAAGAGGCTGCAAAGTCAAGAGCCATCATTCAAAAGAGTCTAAAGAAATCTGCTGGCAGACAAAGGATGATAAGCTTCTTGAAGCTGTATGGATTCTCCAGAAGGAGGCTTGATCTAGTGTCTCTATCCACCATGGATGAGCATATAAGGGTGATCAAGCAGAAGATTAAAAGTGGAGAGCTTATTGACTTACACTCCCCACCAAGTCAAGCTCCTTCTGAAGATGAGATTAAGGTTGAACAATTTGAGACAACACAATCTGGACCTCAAGCTGAGCCTCAGCAAGCTTCATCTTCTGATCCACAACAGGGTTAAACTCCCTCTCCTTCTGAACCTGTGAGGGAGGTAGACCCAACTAAGAAAGACAAGACTAAACAACAAGGTGTTGAAGGCCAGTCTTCTCAGTTGAAGTTTCCAAAAGGATGGCCTCTAGACCCAAGTCAAAGAAGAAGAAAAAGTCAGTGTCATCCACCTCCAAGCCTCAGGATGAATCAGATCATCCTTAGAGAGTGCATGAAGAGGCAGCTTAATCAACTCCAATTCAAGTATCTCCTCTTGCATCAGGAAGACCCATCTTATCCTGGACCTTTACTACTAATCTGGAAAGATGACATGTAATCAGAGATCAAGGTGGTGAAGATGTCTATACATGGCAGGACATGTTCAACATCTCTTTAAGATGAGAAGACACTTTGAAAGCCTGAGTGATGCTGACCATCTAATCAAGAATGGTATGGTCATCATCATGATAAGGACTATAAACATCTAAAGTCTTCAAATTTTTTGGTAGCATCATCCTAGGGGGAGTTTGTAAGGTTTTATGTAAGGCTGATGCACCTAAAACATTTTAAGTCTCTCCTGCATGCATGCACTGAAGTACAGAGTAGAAATGCTTCGGAAGTTTTACACCCAGCATCAGAAATATTCTAAGTGTAAAATCTTCCGAAGCCAAGACCAACATCTTTCGAAGCCAAAAGTGAAGTCTTCCGAAGCTTCAAAGACAAAGTCTTCCGAAGCCAAGAAGTGAAAACTGATTTCTTTCGAAGACTTTTAACACTCATGCTTTATCTGATGTACTTTTCCATAAAGTTGGACCACTTTCCGCTACAACTCTGAAGACTCATCAACTTATACAAGTTGGTGAAAAGGTCAATGCTTTTGGTAACTGTACATTAAGGTCTTGAGTCCTTTGCTTTCTACTTTATGTACTTTTATCCTTTTTGTAATATATTAGGATGTGAGCTATGGCATGTCATAGTCACTAGTCAAAAGGCAATCTGCCTTTTGACTCTACATTTGATTTTGTTTGTTGTCTAGATCAAATGTTTCCAGCTGGCTTTCTATGTATGGCCGGCTGTAGGATGTAGTATAAAGTATCTCAAGTACTTGACACTTGTAAAGAACTTGAGAGCAATATACAGCAGTAAAGAACTTGAGAGCAATATACAGCATTCTTGAAAACCAATATCTGTGTTGTTTGTTTTTTGTTTTGTCTCATATTTGCTTGTGTTCTAAGTATCAAACCATATAGTTCCCAGTTCCCTGTTTGATCTGTTAAGTGTTCTAAGCAACTTTCCTCATTGTGTGTTTTGTTGTATTGACCATCCCTTAAACGGTCCTGCAAAAAGTATTTTAAAATTTTATGTTTAGCACAATAGTAAATTAAAATCGTAGTAACTATAACAACATTTAGGACTTAAAATTCTATAATATTATGTGAACCATTATGTGCATATATGTATAATACTAGTGTGTATATGTGAACCATTATGTGGATACATATATGATATTAGTGTGTATATGTGAAATTCATGTTAGTTATTATACGCATATGTGTTATTTTATGTTAAGCTATATATGTATAGGCGTGTAAGGCCCCATTCCCGGGACGCTTATAGTTGGGTTCTCATCGCACATAAAACATATATTTTCATCATCTTACATAAAAGCGTTGCAGTGGAAACATTAAAAACAACAATTTCATTTCATCAAGATGCTTTTGCAAAATAATACAACCGTTTATTACACAATATCATTTTTCATTTCATTACAAAAGCATTATAACATTGGATGCCATCCCAAAAGAACTGAGTAGTCACCCCGTGCCATCCTCAGCAACATACCTGCCAACTGGAAACACATCAAAGTCAGCGTTGCTGAGTGAGTTCTAGTTTTAAATAAAACATACTTTACTTACTTTATAAAACCATTCGTTAACTTCGTACGCGATCACACAACATACATACATACAGATAATATAATTATTATCTTCCATTACGTTCGTTATATTATTCATTCATTAATCATCGCACGGTACATTATCATTCGCTTCATTCGTTATAACATCTTTTCTTACGTTCGCTCATTTCATACATATCGCACTTTTCGCACCAATCGCACCTTCGCATCTTCGTACCCAAAGTACATATCGCACGGATCGCACACATAAGGTAGCCAAGATCGCACGCTACCTCATGGGTTAGCCAAGATCGCACGCTACATAATCCACATGAGTTAGCCAAAATCGCATGCTACATAGCACACAGTAAATACCACATCGCACGTATCAGAGCAGTTACCAAAACTAAACTCCCTACTTATAGTCCCTTATGTTATCCATCGTACATATCGCACAAATCGCACCAACGGAGTGGTCACCAAGACCGACTCCCCCTGTGTGTGTGAGAACTCTTGGGGTTTAGCAAGAATCGCACGCCATCTCATGGGTTAGCCAAAATCGCATGCTACATAATTCACATGAGGTAGCCAAAATCGCACGCTACATAGCACAGTAAATACCACATCACACGTATCGGAGCAGTTACCAAAACTGAACTCCCTACTGTGTCTATGTCCCCTTATGAGTTAGCCAAGATCGCACGCTATAATACACACACAGTTGAGCTAACAACTCTCAATGAGTCGTGAACCTCCTTTCTTCTTTTGCAAGCCATCCTTACTCTCATTTGTTCGTTCATGCTTGCATTCATTCATTACGTTCCTCTTTTCATTATCTTCCACTTTACGTTACATAATACTTTTATTACATTCATTAACGTTCATCGCAAATCACGGGAAGACAATCACACATAACAATCAGGAACATAACAACATACAAATCATCACACACGACAACATCGTACATACATAACATACATCATGCACAATCACACGACAACAAACATCACACAAATCACGCGCATCACATCATATAAAACCATAAATCATCTTACATCATCCATGCCCATCACATCATCTACAACCCCAAAGGTCCGAGCCTACGTTTGCACTTCCCGAAAGTCAGACAATATTATGGTCATTCGGGCGTATGAACCCTATTCGGTCGCATGGTCTCTCATGCGTATGAGAACACTCAGGCGAATGGACCTCCAGTCGCATAGCCTCCAATCGCATGCTTCCCATGCGAATGAAGCTCAGTCGCATGACATCTGGGCGTATGGACCTCAATCGCATGACCTTCATGCGAATGGCCCTCAGTCGCACACCTTTCGTGCGTATGAACCTCAATCGCACGACTCACAGGCGTATGGACTCCAGTCGCATGACCATCAGTCGCATGACCCTCATTCGCATTTCATTCAGTCGCATGACCCTCATTCGCATTTCCTCCAGTCGCATAGCCCTCATACGTATGACCCTTAGTCGCACTACTCACATACGAATGAACCTCAGTCGCACTCCATTCGTGCGTATGGACCCAGTCGCATGCCATTCAGGCGCATGGGCCTCCAGTCGCATAGCCCTAGCTGTGCGCAGAATGCAGTTCATCCCGAACTGCAGCAGGCGCTTTCGGCCTCTAAACTCTTCCAAACCTCTTTTAAGCTCAAATCAACCATTCTAAACCTTAGGGAAGCATACCACGACCTCATTCAAGCACAACCAAGCCCGAAATCAAGCCCCAAACGAATCATACACATACACATACATACATACATAAACGGGTTTACACCCAAAACTCGAAAAAGGGTTTTCAGATGTGTTCCAGCCCCAAAATCATTCAAAAACGTGTAAAAGATGGGTCCTAGAACTCACACAAACGATCCCGTCGAGTAGAGCTTCGATTTGACCCGCTACACTTCGATTTCCACGCTCGAATCCACCCGAACCAAGCTTTTCTCCTCTTTTCTCCTTCTCTTCTCCCTCTCTTTGGCTGAAAATGGCAAGAATAGGGAGGGTGTGGGTTGCCCTCCCCCTTTTATACCCCATTCATCGAAGTTTCTTCCCTTTTGCAAGTTTGGTCCCTCCACTTTGAACTTTATTTCTTTTTCTTCTTTCGTCGGCTTCAAAGAAAATTTCCGGGTGTTACAAGTCCACCCCCCTTATATAGGTTTCGTCCCCGAAACCTGTTACTCCTTAAACCATCGCGGGCAATACTGTCTCATCTCTTTTCCAGTCTCGCACCTGGAGTTCAATCGGTTTACGTCGTTTATCCACACACGACTTCTTGTCTATCTTTGGCTACCTTCATTAAGACCTTGATCCTTTCGAGCTTCTCGGTCGTGGCCTCGATCACCTCAATACTTTCCATACGGCATTTGGTGCTCGACCTTCACTTGTAAACAAGTAAGGCATTTAATCTCGTACTCCACCATATCACGCTTCATACCCGGCCACCAATAATCTTTACACGGGTCTCGGTACATCGGACAGTTGGGATATTAGTGTATCCACATACCTTACATCGGCCAATTAGGCAATACTTACACGCCTCATGCACTTTCCCGCCACTGCCACCGAAATCACCTTCGGAATCGTCGTGACTCAATCACCTTAAACCATCACCGTGATCCCGTCAGGCGCTGTCAACCGTATCATGTTTTTGCGACATACCGTGTTCGCCTCGTAGTCTGCCAAACGATCCACTCCTAGGGTCACATCGAAGGGCGTATCTATATTCTTACCACTAACAGGCAATTTAGCACAGAAAGCAGCAGGAATAAAACTTTTACTAGCGCCAGCATCGAATAACACAAAGGCTAAGGATTTATTTACTAGAAACATACCTGACACAACATCGGGGTCCGTCCTAGCTTCCTCTGATCTTCTTCACTCCCGAACCTTCCGCCGTCGGCTTCTTGCAGTCCCTACTTATGTGGTCAATTTCTCCACAATTGTAACATCTCACAGTCCCACATTCTCTAGCCACGTGACCAGGCTTCCCACACTTGAAACAAGTGTTTGGTCCCCTTTTGCATTCTCCCAAATGCTCCATCCCGCATTTACCACATCTGTTTGACTTCGCACCGGGTGTGACCACACGACGGTCATTCCCCCGTGCGTGCTTATTATTCGTCGGGACACCACCCCGTCCAGTTCTCTTCCCCCTCCAGTTCTGGTCTTCATCACCTTTCTCGCTGTCTTCAGCCACCACCACTACTGTTCTTTCATCGTACAACCTTCCTGCCAAATCAACTGCCGACCTAAACGTGCTCAGTCGGGCAGCGATCATGTGCCTACGGATATCCGCCGGCAAGCCCTGAATATACCTCTTGATCTTTTGCGAAAGAGGTGTCACCTGATACGGCACCAGCCGTTCCATTTCGTTGAATTTGGTAGTGTATTGTTGATGTGTCATCGTTCCCGCCTTCAGCTGCAGGAACTCCCTCTCAACTTTATCCATCTCACGGTGAGGACAGAACTCCTCAATCACCAGCCTTTTCAACTCTGACCATCTCATCCTTCCGATAGCCCTGCTTCCCTCAACTTGGACTATGTTGTCCCACCAGCACAAAGCTGAGTCCACGAAAGAGTGGGCAGCAAACTTTACCTTCTGGTCTTCCCGGCACTCGCTGATGTTCAGAACAGCTTCCATTTCCCTCACCCATCGATGAGCAGCAGCAGCAGTGTCGTTACCATCAAACGTTGGGGGCTTGCATCGTTGGAACGCCCCATAGTTACAGCCTCGTGCCACCTCCGGCGCAGGCTCTTCCTCTTCTTCTTCCTCTTCGTCATCAGAGAAAACCGTTTCAGTCTTTGGTTGCTCCCGTCCTCCCGAGGACCTGTTCCTCTCTTTCCTCTCTCCTTCCTTTACAGCCTTAATCACTTCGGTCACCACAGACGCTAGGATCGTCTGTATGACCTGATGCACTTCCTCCACGACCGCCTCTCTCATCGAGGCCCTTAGATTAGCACTCTCATCACCGCCCTCCGGATGAGGGGTCTCGGGTTCTTCATGAGCCACCTCTTCGGCCCTAGGCCTTCCTCTTGTGACTCGTGGTTCAGAACAAAGACCACCACCACCTCCACCACGAGAAGCTTTCGAAGATCTACCACCGGCCATTCTCTAAACACACTAAAAGATTCAAACACCAACACAGTCATTCAAGGAACAGCTCAGTTTATGTCAAGTATAGTAAGTCCCTAATTACAGTGGCCAGTTGTGATTAGCCACTTACTTTACTCTTCATACCCCAAGCATTACCTGTCCTGACTACATCAGTATCTAAATCTACCAGCAACACATAAACCATATAACATGCGCACGTAATACTGGTTAACATTATGAAAATACCTGATGGCACGCAGCTACTCAGATTGGCATACCATTCCCTTTCCGTCCCATTCTCAGTTTAAGTTAAGGTTTATTTTGAAAATTTACTCATTTCACTTAAACTTTGGCTCTGATACCAACTTGTAAGGCCCCATTCCTGGGACGCTTACAGTTGGGTTCTCATCGCACATAAAACATATATTCGGGCGTATGAACCCTATTCGGTCGCATGCACCCTATTCGGTCGCATGGTCTCTCATGCGTTTGAGAACACTCAGGCGAATGGACCTCCAGTCGCATAGCCTCCAATCGCATGCTTCCCATGCGAATAAAGCTCAGTCGCATGACATCTGGGCGTATGGACCTCAGTCGCATGACCTTCATGCGAATGGCCCTCAGTCGCACACCTTTCGTGCGTATGAACCTCAATCGCACGACTCATAGGCGTATGGACTCCAGTCGCATGACCTTCAGTCGCATGACCCTCATTCGCATTTCATTCAGTCGCATGACCCTCATTCGCATTTCCTCCAGTCGCATAGCCCTCATACGTATGACCCTCAGTCGCACTACTCACATACGAATGAACCTCAGTCGCACTCCATTCGTGCGTATGGACCCAGTCGCATGCCATTCGGACGCATGGGCCTCCAGTCGCATAGCCCTAGCTGTGCGCAGAATGTAGTTCATCCTGAACTGCAGCGGGCGCTTTCGGCCTCTAAACTCTTCCAAACCTCTTTTAAGCTCAAATCAACCATTCTAAACCTTAGGGAAGCATACCACGACCTCATTCAAGCACAACCAAGCCTGAAATCAAGCCCCAAACGAATCATACACATACACATACATACATACATAAACGGGTTTACACCCAAAAACTCGGAAAAAGGTTTTCAGATGTGTTCCAGCCCCAAAATCATTCAAAAACGTGTAAAAGAGGGGTCCTAGAACTCACACAAACGATCCCGTCGAGTAGAGCTTCGATTTGACCCGCTACACTTCGATTTCCACGCTCGAATCCACCCGAACCAAGCTTTTCTCCTCTTTTCTCCTTCTCTTCTCCCTCTCTTTGGCTAAAAATGGCAAGAATGGGGAGGGTGTGGGTTTCCCTCCCCCTTTTATACCCCCATTCATCGAAGTTTCTTCTCGTTTTGCAAGTTTGGTCCCTCGACTTTGAACTTTATTTCTTTTTCTTCTTTCGTCGGCTTCAAAGAAAATTTCCGGGTGTTACAAGGCGTCATTTTATATGAACATGGTATACATGTAATTTTATGTGCTAAGACTTAGTTAAATGGCTATTATGTATGCATATGCTATAAACTACTTGTGTTTATAATAGTTATTGCTTAACCTAAGTCCCATGGTATATAAAAACATGAATTAAGCCTTAAATTAACACATTTACATATGTATCGCTTTATTAAGAAAGCCCTAGAAGGCCAAGTATATGCATACATTTAACTCACGCTTCTTGATAATTAGTTATTATGTATGTACATATTAAATTTAATATCATGTTTTAATATACTTTATATAGAATGATATTACTTTGCTATATATTTGAAATGCTGATCAAATAGAACCAATAACCTACAACCTATAGATTGATAGCTTAGCAAGATTATAGATTAAAAGTAGCTGAAAATGAAGAGAAACAAGGAAGAAAAGTTGAACAAGTAACCAACAGCCTAAGTTACAACCACACTGCCAGAGCGTTTGGGAACCCATAAGACATGAGTTTGATTGTGTGTTTGAAGGTAGACGATAATCTACGGCGTATAAGTTACGAGCGTTCGCAATATGTGGAGGATTATTTAAAATTAAAAATCCTATTTTATCCCCTATAATTAGGGTTTCAAAGACACATATTCTTTTACCCCCAAAAACGAATTTTTGAATGAATGTTAGCCATTCGAATTTCTTTTAATAATCAATTAATCAATAATTCACATGATCAAGTTGAATATTGAAGAGATTATCGTGAAGATGCAAGGCTAAACCACCCGTGATCATCTATGTGTGGATGGTTTCTGATTAGGTTATGCTTGATTATGTTCTTATCAAGTGAAGACATAAACTTTAACTGTTTAATAACTATTCTTTGTTTATATGTCTTGAATCATGTGTTAATTAAATATTTATGTTAGTTGATTTGATTATTGCTTATCAGTTTGTTAATTTTACATTGTAACCCTTAGAGTAGTAATTAGGTTATTATCATTAATTTATAATTACAAATAATGTTACTAGATTGTGACAGTAGTTAGTTTACTAATCTATTTATATATTTGGACATCAAGTTGGTAATTACCATTCAATGTATGTGATAAAAAACTTATGTCTATGTGATTATAAGATTAGATGAAACATAGGTTATGCATTCAATTACATTACTTATACCCATTTATGATCTCTTTCATCTCATTAGTTCGGAACCAAGTCAACGTTTTCGTTTTGCTTTACAAAGTAATGATTTTTAAGTTAATTTTATTCACCTCTAATTTGCAGCCTAGTGTCCATAGGAAATTAAGTTAGTGCTAATCAATTATGAGTGACACCATCCATGAACTTCTTGTGGTATCGACACCCTAACTACCCTAATTAATTAAGGTATTTAGGTACATATAAAACAAGTAAGTCATCTTCTTATTTGATCGGGTCTTTTGCACCGATCAAATTTTGGCACCGTTGGTAGGGAGCTAGTGCTCTTAGTATTGTGGGTTTAGTTTGATTTTTTTCTTATTTGTTTATAATTATTAAAAAAATTTAATTTTATTTGTTTATTTTTACCTTGGGTATTCTAGTTGTTTGTGAAGATTAGTTTCTTTTTAGGTTTAGTAGAAACTCAAGAATTTGGATAGTATCATGGATTGGGATGAGGATAATGTTTCATGTATTTGTTGCGGGAGACATTGTCACTGGGTTAAAGATTCTCCATTGTCCGAGAGCAAATACGTATACATAGAGAAAATATGTTCTGAATACAAGCAGTAAAAAGGGTTATGTGAGGGCAGAATTGCAATTATGAGTACCACTAAATTATGAAGCATATCACCATTCAAAAAATGAATTGCAATTATGAGAAAGATTGGGATTTCAACAACTGTGAACTTGAGATAGCACCTTTCACAACCTACCAAGAAGAGTCTAACTACTACTGCCATGAATACCATCAGCCGCCATATGTGGAACCTCAACATTCAATGAACTCGAAAGCTTGATGCAATCATTAACATGATGATATAAATGAAAAAGGAAGCCAAGCTAATAGATAAAACACTTGAGGCCTTGGCTAAGCATGTTGGCTAACTAGTTGAGGATATGACCCAAGTTACATGGGAGCAAGGTGAGTTGGCTAGTGGAAGCATGGTTGATAGTGATAAGGTGGAAGAGGTTATAGGTATTTTAGAGTGTGTGTTTGGTTGTTTTAATTAAGTTGAAGTCATGACACCTCTAGAGGTGCCAAAACCTAAAATAGTGCAAGTTCATTAATCATTCCCCCGCACTTATTACTCCAACTAATAATGTTAGGGAGGATTTAAGGAGAGAGAAAACAAGGTGTCATTGCAAGAAATCAAACATATCTCATGAAAAGGATTTACAAGAACAACCTCTCAAATTACATGTCAATTGGTGGGAAGTAATTATGGATTTGTATGTCAACTACCGATCGTTTATTGGAAATTTTGTAGGCAAATATTCACCAAGTAGTATAGTAGCACCATTTAGGGTTTTATCCTGCACTAGTTGGAGACCGACCTGAAACAACTGATATGGGTCGTATGTTTAAGTGTTTATGTTGTCTGAGTTAGCATCAACTTATGGGCGTTTGTGTTATGAGATCCTGTTTGGTTGTGGACTTATTTATTTATTACACACTATATGTAACTATCCAAAACTTATTTTATTTATGTAAACTCTATGTGTTCATCAAGTTTAAGTTGACGTATATTGTGACATCCGGTAAATTTTCATTACCAAACTCCGTTAGGTCCGTTAGGTCTTGCATACACGTGTCGTGAGCACATAGAAGCTATTGTTGAATGTTGATGACCTAATAATAATTAACTTTGGTTAATAAATAATAACTTAATTAATAATTTTGAATATTAATATGTTGTTATGTGATTCATGAATTTTAAATATTATTTGTGAATTTAGGCTTATCATGTGATGACTTGCGAAATATGATCTACATGTGTTGTTATTAATTGGATTATAAGATTGTTATTTATTTATTAATAATAATACATGAGTTTTGTAGTTAGTAGTTATTTGAAAAATGTTAAAAATATTAGTTTTTATAAAATGTAATCATGGAGGGTTTATTTTGTAATTGTTACAAAAGTTTAAATTTTAACAAAACCCAACCCTAGCCCCCTAACCATTTGCGGCCGAGAACATCACCCCCACACCCATCCCTTGCAATTTTGATCTTCAATCTCTAAAGAAAATTCAATTATGCTTAGTCTCGATCATTCCAACGCGTTAGCAAGTGCAAGTGTTGATCATTATACGATTTAAGGTTAGATTTTGATTGATTTTCATTGTTTTTAATTCAAGAACAACCCTAGTTCAGTTAACATTGAGGAGGCCTAAATTGATTTGGTTTGATAATTCAATGATGTTAGTTGTATTGTATTGATGCTAGTTTACGTAGATTATGCAAGAATTTCATGGAATCAATGTGTTGTTCATACATTACTATAAGTAGAAACTTTTAGACATGAGAATTGGAAAATTTGATGAATTGTTGATGTTTATCATGCTTACATGATTGTTATGAATTAGATTAGGTATAAAATTGATGAAATTATGATTGAATTGGATGATTGATTGGTTTTAGGGTGTTAATTTTCCAAAAGGGAAACTTTATTGATGTGAGTCATTTGATCTTGTGAATTGGGCATGTATATGATGTTAAGATCATGCTAGAATGTTTGTTGATAATGTCTAATGCGTTATTTGGGTCATTTGGATACTTGATGGGTTATTTGAGAAATCTAGGTTTTATGAGATATCATGCAAGTGATGAGTTTATTAAATTTGTGGAATCATGCTTCGGGATTATAGTAACTCATGGTTATGTATGATAGTAAGCATCATACACGTGTGCGAATCTGAGTCCCCTACTTAGTAAGATTGGCAGGGTTTAGTATGTGGAATTTTTTTATTAAAATGGGTGTATTTGGGAAAACGTTATGGTTTGTGGGTTTTTTTGAAAAGTTTTTTGAATAATGGGTATTCCGCACATTGCATTTACGGAATCCAACCACCCATGATTGAATCCGTAAATGGCAATTACGGATTCAAAATACCGTTTGTTGACCATTGTTGACTGTTAGTTTGACGTGCGTTAACCTAAAGTTCCGGTTTGAAAAATAATAAACTTAAATAATAATAAAATTTATGTTTTGAATTATATTTGTTTATTCAAATCTAATTGGTCAACTTTGACCCTTTAAGTTTCTATAGTTTCGGTTTTACGCCGGTACAATTTTTACTTAAAAAACTAATTTCTTACATTCGTATTTTAGGTACGAGTCGGATCAAATATAAAATGTTTGTTTGCATATTTTTACGTATGCTTTGAGATGATTTATTTTCGACATTCACCTGCTTTATTACGTAAGTTTTGTTAAGAAACAAGTTGCGTCAAATATAAAACATTTTCGGTCTAGGGAATAAATCCGAGTTACTCTATTTTCAAAGTAAATTTGTTCGTAAACGAGTCGAGACGAATATAATCTATTTGCTTTTTATGTGTAGGTTTTTGACTTGATCTACGTTTCGACATATTCTGTTTGGAAAAGAGACTATTCAAGTATAATACATTTTTATTTCATGGTATAAATTCGAGTTACTTTATGATTCGACGTGGATTTAGCCCGGAGACAAGTCGGCTCGGTTGTTAGTCTCTTTATCACGTCGCATACAATGTTGCCACAACGCGCGACCGGTAAAAGACTAGTTATAATAATGATGTTAAATATTATTCATTATTGTTTTATTAATTTGGTCAAAGATTCTGTAAGTTGAAAAACAAAATTAATTCCGTAAATTGGAATATGAGAATTAAGTCAAGCTAACGGTCAACTATGGTCAACAAACGACATTTTGAATCCGTAATTGCCATTTACGGATTCAATCATGAGTGGTTGATTTCCATAAATGCAATATACGGAATACCATTTTTCAAACAACTTTTCAAAAAAACCCATAAGGCATCACGTTTTCCCAAATTCACCCATTTTAAAAAAATTCTTAGTATGTGAAGTCATGAGTGGCTTCACATAGCATGTGTGCATGATAAATCTAAATATGTGATTTGTTGGTTTTGATTTAATTATATTTATGTTGAGCATAGTGATTGGTTGGGATTTGAATGTGTTGCATGATAATCTATGTTGCTATGATGATCATGATAGAACTTAAGTTTCATAATGTGGCATACGTGAATAACTTGTATGAAAACCATAAATAATTAGTTACTATACTTGATCAAACAAGATTTCAATTAACATGTCGCCAACGAGTCAAACGGGTCAACTATGTCAATTGTGTTATTGTTATTCCCAAACCCTTGGGTCAATGTGTTGTTTGAGCACTTAGGGTTGTTAAGTTTTCTGGTTACATGTATTTATGTACTCACGTGTTCTAGGTATCCTTTGAGGGATTGCCTTTCCACTCACCGTTAGCTTCCATTATATTGTTCATTGCGCACTAGGTGAGTTTAATGTCCCACTTGTATTCAATCTCTTTTTGGGGGGAGAAAGCATACTTATATTTTCAAACACTTTATTATTAGGGGAATGAATGGAATGAAGAAAAGAAGAGAGGAGGAAAGTGGTTCACTGGAGTTTGTCTCTTGAAAATGGTTATTATCTTAAAGGTCATTTTATCTATTTTATTTCAGGGTATTAAAGCAAGAGAATTAGGGTGTTACAAAAAGAACCTCAAACCTGTTTGTTTAGAGAATAAAACTATTCATGTCTGCTATTTATTTTTTATTTTTTTATTTTTTTATTTTATGACCGATAGAAATGGAAAATTATAACTTGTGTTTAGTATAACATAGTGTGATATACCATTGAAAGTCCTTACACTTTCGGATCATTAATTAAGAAAATTAGTGGGAAATCGTGGGTAGTACTACTGGGTCTGACAAGCCCCACCCGTACGACTGGAGGTCACGCGGGTGCAATATTATCCTGAATGACAAACAACATCACGGCTTGGTATGTTGTGGCGGAAGGCAAACAAACGAACACAATCAGCTTCGTTCGTAAAATCACTACGGTTATTACTTATGAAATTAGACTAGCAATCTATTTCAATATACTTGTTTATGTTTTACAAACACTATGGTTTACGATAACATACAAACTCTTGAACTCACCAACCGTCATGTTGACAATCTTAGTATGTTTTTCTCAGGTCGTCACTAGCAGTTGCCTTTAGGAGCACTCACGAGTCGAGCATGCTTTCAAACACTCATTGGTTTATACTTGGTATTTAATGCATACTTACAAATATTGGTTTCGGCGCGTGTTTTGCGCAATATGCATTTTAATACTTTGGGTTTGAAATATTTACTGAACGCTTCCGCAATGTTTAAATTTCTTAACACTAGTTTGTTTTTAAGTGTTACATATAGATTGTTCTAAGTAACTAATGACTTGGATCCTAGTTTGTTCACACGCCTCACGTAAAACCCCGCACGTGGATTTTGAGGGTGTGACAAATTAATTGGTATCAGAGCCATTGGTAATGGGAACTAGTGTGCATACACACCAGTCTACAACCACACAGAGATAGTTAGTTACTCGTTTACTTATCCCATTACTATATACCCATTGTCATGCATGTCATGTACACTACAGTATGGCATCATCATCATCCGCAACCCCAATAAGACACGTGCCGGGAAAGGAACCCGAGGTTCCTACCGCCCCTTCGTCATCTATGGGGACCCTTTGTGTTTATGCCTGATACGTACCTTTCGGGCGAGCCTATGATTGATCGAGACATTTCTGATACTGATAATTAGGCATGGTACCGTATCACGCTGATTAAGATTCTAGAACAGGAGTGTGATCCATTTTTGATCCCTACCATTGGAAGAGATTTCGTGTTGCTGCCTCTACCCTATAATCCTCATAGGGCTATCGCTACCATGGTGGCCTCTCATGATAGACTGCGTCAAGATGTCAAGGAGAAATTTGAAAGGTTGGATGAGCGACATGAATATGCCGACGTGTACGTACAAAGCGTTCATGGATTGTAAGCCCCACACCTATAGTGGAGTTGAAAGAGCTATAGGATTGGTAAGATGGTTTAAGAAGACCGAATCGGTCTTCTCAAAGTGAAATTGTCCGGCGGTGGACCAAGTTAAGTATGCCACGGGAACACCGGAGGGTGCAAAACTCTTGCAGTGGAATGCTCAAGTTCAGATGCTGGGACAAGTGTGTAACACCCGGAAATTTATTATTTCGAAGCCGGCGAAGAAAGAAAAGAAATAAAGTTCAAAGTCGAGGGACTAAACTCGCCAACGAAGAAAAGTTGGGAAATGTGGTGATATGTGTAGGGAGAGGGCAGCCCACTCTCCCCACACTTCACACATTTCGGGTTCAAGAGAGGGGAAGAGAGAAAAGAAGAGAAAAAGAAGAAAAAGTGGTGTTTCGGGTGATTCGGGTGTCCAAATCCGTCGAGTAGCAAGCCAAATCGAAGCTCTTGTCTTTGTGCTCGATTGTGTGAGTTCTAGGACCCCACTTTTACATGTTTTCAACTGATTTTGGGGCTGGAAGATGTTCAAAACCCGTTTTTACAAGTGTGTGTGTTTGACCCATTTGGGTGTGATGTGTATGTGCGTTTAGAGTATGATTTCGGGCTTGTGTGTGTTTGTATGGTGTTATGGTATGCATTTCTAAGGTCCAGGAGGGTTAATTTGGCTTGGAATGGATTTGGATGAGCTTGGAGGCCGAAAATGGCAGATTGGGTTCGGGATGAACTCCATTCTGCATCAGCTAGGGCTAGGCGACCGAATGAAGGCCATACGGCCGAATAAGGGCGATTGAGGGTCATTCGCACGATTGGGATTCATTCGCACGATTGAGGGTTCAATCGCACGACTAAGGTTTCAGTCGCACGACTGGGAGTCCAGTCGCATGGGGATTGTACGACTGAGGGTTCAGTCGCATAGATGCTTAGTCGCATGAGTCCATTCGCATGAAGTCAGTCGCATAGGTGCCCATTCGCAGTAATCCCATTCGCACAAGGTCCATAAGAACGATTGAATGTTTATTCGCATAGATGTTCATCCGCATGAGTCCAGTCGCATGATGTTCAGTCGCATGGAGGCCATGCGACTGAAGGGTGTTCATACGCCCGAATAGGGCTGTTGCACTCGAAGGAATGTGTAGTTTGACTTCTGGCCTTCAGGGAAAGGTGCAGATGTAAGTTTTGACGTAAAGTAACCTGTAAGAGCACGTAAGGGAATGGTTATGGCCTTAGAGAGCATGTAGGGCATGATGATGATGATGTTGCATGTTTATGCATATTATGAATGTATGATGTTGCCCTGTATGATGATGATGAATGAGTATGATATGTTCCTTATTATAATGTATGCTTATCTTTCTTGTGGCTTTACATGTCATGCTAATGAACGAATGAATGAATGAATGAAGTATTATGTAATGTAAAGCGAAAGATAATGAAAGAGGAACATGAAGTAAGAATGCATGCATTAATGAATGATGAATGAACGAAAGAAAGGCTTGCAAGCATATATATTGGGGTGAGCCACTTTGTGTTGCAAAAGACTCGGATGAAGTGCAATCATTTAGATTGCCTATGAGGTGAGCAACCTTGTCGTTGCAAAAGACTCGAGTAAAGTGCTATCGTGATGTTGCCTTGGGGTGAGCAACCTTGTTGTTGCAAAAGACTCGGATAGCTTCCTATCGTGATGGGCAATTGGGGTGAGCAACCCTAGGGGTGCAAAAGACTCGGATAGCGTGCAATCATTGAGATTGCCATTGAGGTGAGCGACCATGTTGTCGCAAAAGACTCGGAAGAAAGAATGAACGAAAAGAATGGAAGATAATGAATGAGATGAAAGATAATTAATGACATTATCTATGTATACGTATTTTGAATGATCGTATGATAAAAGGAATAGTTTTAATGAAAGTAAAGTATGTTTTATTATTAAAACTAGAACTCACTCAGCAACGCTGACTTTTATTACATTTTCTAGTTGGCAGGTAAATGATTGCTGAGGATGGCACGGCGAGGCTACTCGGCTCTTTTGGGATGGCATCCAATTATATAGCTTTTGTGATGTAATGCAAACATGAATTTTGTAACCGGATAATGATGTATATTTGGCAAAAGTAATTATAATGAAATGTGATGCCATTTTTGAATGTTTCCACTGCAATGTTTTCTTAATGCAAGGTAATTATATGTTTTATGTGCGATGAATGACCAACTGTAAGCGTCCCGGGAACGGGGCCTTACAAGTTGGTATCAGAGCCAAAGTTTAAGTGAAATGGGTAAATTTTCAAAATAAACCTTAACTTAAACTGAGAATGGGACGAATGGGGAATGGATGCCAAACTGAGTAACTGCGTGCCATCAGGTATTTTCTTAAAGTTAACCGGTTTATGTGCGCATGGTATGTGGTTATGTGTTGTATGTAGATTTGAATACTGATGTAGTCAGGACAGGTAATACTTGGGGTATGAAGAGTACAGTAAGTGGCTAATCACAACTGGCCACTGTAATTAGGGACTTACTATACTTGACATAAACTGAGTTGTTTCCTTGAATGACCGTGTTGGTGTTTGAATCTTTCAGTGTGATAGAGAATGGCGGGTGGTAGATCTTCTAGAGCTTCTAGGGGTGGAGGCCGTGATGGCCCTGTTGCTGAACCACGCCCTAAAAGCGGAAGGCCTAGAGCTGAGAAAGAGGTTCCTGCAGAACCTGAGACTCCTCATCCAGAAGCTGGGGATGAGAGTGCGAACTTGAGGGCCTCAGTAAAGGAGGCTGTCGTTGAGGAAGTACATCAGGTCATGCAGACAATCTTACCGTCTGTGGTGACCGAAGTCATCAAGGCTGTGAAGGAAGGGGAAAGGAAGGAGAGAAACCGGGCCTCGGGGGAGCAACCGGAGCCTGAAACGATTTTCTCTGATAATGAGGAGGAAGAGGAAGAGGAGCCTGTGCGGGAGGTGGCACGAGGCTGTAACTACGGGGTGTTTATGAGATGCAAGCCCCCTACTTTTGACGGTAATGGCAATGCTGCCGCTGCTCACCGATGGGTGAGAGAAATGGAGGCTGTTCTCGACATCAGCGAGTGCCGAGAAGATCAGAAAGTAAAGTTTGCCACCCACTCCTTTGTGGACTCGGCACTATGCTGGTGGGACAACATTGTCCAAGCAGAGGGTAATCGGGCAATCGGGAGAATGAGGTGGCCCGAACTGAAGAAGATGGTGATCGAGGAGTTTTGTCCTCATCGGGAAATGGATAAGGTTGAAAGGGAGTTTCTGCAACTGGAGGCGGGAACCATGACGCACCAACAGTACACCACGAAGTTCAACGAGATGGCACTCTGGTGCCGATCAAGTGACGCCTCTGTCCCAAAAGATCAAGAGGTATGTACAGGGTTTGCCGGCGGATATTCGCAGGCACATGATTGCCCCCGGCCGAGCACGTTTAGGTCGGCGATGGATCTGGTGGGAAGGTTGTATGACGAGAGACGGTGGTGGTGACTGATGGTGGCAGGAAGAGCGGTGGTGACCGGAACTGGCAGGGGAAGAGGTTTGGTCGGGGTAATGCCTCGACGGGAAATAAGAAGGCACGGGTGGATGATCGCCGTGTGGTCACGTCAGGTGCGGGGTCGAGAAGGTGTGGTAAATGTGGACGGGAGCATAGTGGGGAGTGCAGGTTGGGGTCGAACTTGTTCTTCAGATGTGGAAAGGCGGGGCACATGGCAAAGGACTGTCGTAGGGTCCGATGCTTTAACTGTGGTGAAGAGGGTCACGTGCTCAAAGATTGTAAGAAGCCGAGGGCTGAGAGTTCAGGGGCAAAGAGGACGGGAGGTGATGGACCGAGGGCGAGCGCCAGGGCATTTACCATGACACAGGAGGAAGCTAGAACGGACCCTGATGTCGTGTCCGGTACGTTTCTGGTGAACCAAACTTTAGCTTCTGTGTTATTTGATTCTGGTGCGAGTAGGAGTTTTATTTCTGCTGCTTTCTGTGCTAAGCTGCCTGTTAGTAGTAGACGTGTTGATGCGCCCTTTGATGTAGAAACTGCCATAGGTAAGTCTACCAGGATTTCTGAGATGATAGAGAATTGTGATGTGGAACTCGAGGGTCATAAGTTTCCTGTTAGACCGTTCGTGATGACCTTAGGTGGTTTTGACTTGGTTCTTGGGATGGATTGGTTAGCGGACTTCGAGGCGAACATTGTGTGTCGCAAGAAGATGATTCGGTTGTTGGCGCCTGACGGTTGTTCAGTGACAGTGTATGGTGATCGGGTCACTACGATTCCGAAAGTGATCTCGATGGCGGTGGCGGGAAAGTGTATGGGGCGTGGATGTGGTGCCTACTTGGCCTATGTAAAGGATGTGGATACGCCAACACCACAACTAGCCGATGTACCGGTTGTGTGTGACTTTCCAGATGTGTTTCCAGAAGATTTATCAGGAGTGCCACCTGACAGAGAGATCGAGTTTTAGATTGATCTGATACCGGGTGCCCAACCTGTCGCTAAGGCACCGTATCGGTTGGCTCCGACCGAGATGAAAGAGTTGATGGAGCAGTTGCAAGAGTTGCTAGATAAGGGGTTCATTAGACCGAGTATCTCTCCTTGGGGTGCTCCGGTCCTGTTTAAAAAGAAGAAGGACGGTAGTATGAGGATGTGCATCGACTACCGCGAGCTGAACAAGTTGACAGTGAAGAACCGATACCCTCTTTCCGAGGATAGATGATTTGTTCGATCAGCTTCAGGGTGCCAGTTGGTTTTCGAGAATAGATCTCCGGTCTGGTTATCATCAGTTGAAGGTGAAGGAGCAAGATATTCCTAAAACAGCTTTCCGTACGCGCTATGGTCACTACGAGTTTCTCTTCATGTCTTTTGGTTTGACCAATGCGCCAGCTGCTTTTATGGACTTGATGAACCATGTGTGTCGGCCTATGTTGGATAAATCAGTGATTGAGTTTATTGATGATATCCTGATTTACTCAAGGAGCGAAGCAGAGCATGCCGGCCACATTCGGGAGGTTTTAGAGACGTTGAGGAGGGAGAAGTTGTATGCTAAATTCTCCAAGTGCGCGTTCTGGTTGTGCGAAGTTCAGTTCTTGGGTCACGTGGTGAATCCCGACGGGATAATGGTGGACCCGGCGAAAGTGGAGGCGGTTATGCAATGGAAGTCACCAAAGACGCCATCCGAGATTCGTAGCTTCTTGGGTTTGGCGGGTTATTATAGAAGATTTATCCAGGACTTCTCCAAGATTGCTTCTCCACTAACTAAGTTGACCCGGAAAGATGTGAAGTTCGCATGGGGTCAAGCTCAAGAGAAGCGTTTGAAGAATTGAAGGCGAGATTGACTCAAGCTCCTGTTCTATCGTTACCCGATGGAAGTGAAGATCTGGTGGTTTATTCCGATGCTTCCTACTCGGGGTTGGGGTGTGTGTTAATGCAGAGAGGAAAGGTTATAGCCTATGCATCCCGACAGTTGAAGTTTCATGAGGTCAATTATCCTACTCATGACTTGGAGCTGGCTGCCGTGGTCTTTGCATTAAAGATTTGGAGGCACTACCTCTACGGGACGAAGTGCACCATATTCACTGACCACAAGAGTCTGAAGTACTTCTTTGAGCAGAAGGATCTGAACATGAGGCAAGACGATGGTTGGAACTTATAAAGGATTATGATTGTGAGATCCACTACCATCCGGGCAAGGCCAACGTGGTGGCTGATGCCCTTAGCCGGAAGGAGAGGCCCGAGCCGATTCGGGTGAAGGCGTATCAACTGATCATGACCTCGGACGTAATGAAGCAAGTCAGAGAGTTTCAAGATGAGGCATTGAAAGAAGATCATCTTAACTCTGAAAGAATGAGAGGTCTGGTTGGGGAATTAGGTGAAAACACACTCGGTGTTAGAACCCGGTTCGATCGTGTGTGGATTCCTCGTTTTGGGGATCTACGGGTGAAGATAATGGATGAAGCTCACAAGACTCGGTACTCCATTCATCCCGGTGCCACGAAGATGTACCATGATATGAAGAAAGATTATTGGTGGCCGGGTATGAAGCGCGATGTGGTGGAGTATGTGAGTAAGTGCCTTACTTGCTTACAGGTGAAGGCCGAGCACCAAAAGCCGTATGGGGGAGGATACAACCTTTGGATATACCGGAATGGAAGTGGGAGCACGTCACCATGGATTTCATTACAAAGCTGCCGCGTACCCCGAAAGGGTACGATGCCATATGGGTGATAGTTGATCGATTGACGAAGAGTGCTCACTTCCTACCGATCCGCGAGACATATTCATCTGAGAGGTTGGCTGATCTGTTCATCAAGGAGATTGTGACTCGTCATGGTGTGCCGGTGTCTATTGTGTCGGATCGCGACACCCGGTTTACATCTAAATTTTGGAAGAAATTCCACGACGCTATGGGGACGAGGTTACATATTAGCACGGCTTATCATCCCCAGACTGATGGTCAGTCAGAAAGGACCATTCAGACGCTGGAAGACATGCTCCGGGCATGTGTGATTGATTTTGGTGGAAGTTGGGATGACCACCTACCGTTAGCCAAATTCTCATACAACAACAGTTATCACGCCAGCATTGGCATGCCTCCATATGAGATGCTATACGGTAGGAGATGCAGAACACCCGTTTGTTGGGGTGATATGGTCAGAAGGAATTGGGAAGCGTCGAGGTAATCGAGGCTACGACTGAGAAGCTTGAGAAGATCAAAGCCTTCATGAAGGCAGCCAAAGATAGACAGAAGTCGTATGCTGACAAACGACGCAGGCCGATTGAGTTCCAGGTGGGTGACCGGGTTATGTTGAAGGTCTCACCTTGGAAGGGTATCATTCGCTTCCGAAAGCGGGGCAAGTTGAGCCCAAGGTATATAGGCCCTTTCCGAATCATTGCTCGAGTAGGAGAGGTGGCCTATAGACTGGAGTTGCCAGATGAGTTATGTGGAATTCACCCAACATTTCATGTATCTCATCTAACGAAGTGCTTAGCAGATGAAGATATGATTGTCCCATTGGAAGATATCGAAGTAGATGAACGGCTCAATTATGTGGAGCAACCAGTGGCAATCATCGACCGAAAGGAGAAAAGGCTAAGGAATAAAGTGATTCCTCTTGTGTGTGTACAGTGGAAGCACGGGAAGGGATCCGAGTCAACGTGGGAGACTGAGGAAGAAATGAGACAGCATTATCCACGTTTGTTCGAGGAATAACAGGTTTCGGGGACGAAACCTATTTAAGGGGGGTGGACTTGTAACACCCGGAAATTTATTATTTTGAAGCCGGCGAAGAATGAAAAGAAATAAAGTTCAAAGCCGAGGGACCAAACTCGCCAACGAAGAATAGTTGGGAAATGTGGTGATATGTGTAGGGAGAGGGCAGCCCACTCTCCCCACACTTCACACATTTCGGGTTCAAGAGGGGGGAGAGAGAAAAGAAGAGAAAAAGAAGAAAAAGTGGTGTTTCGGGTGATTCGGATGTCCAAATCCGTCGAGTAGCAAGCCAAATCGAAGCTCTTGTCTTTGTGCTCGATTGTGTGAGTTCTAGGACCCCACTTTTACTTGTTTTCAACTGATTTTGGGGCTGGAAGATGTTCAAAACCCGTTTTTACAAGTGTGTGTGTTTGACCCATTTGGGTGTGATGTGTATGATGCGTTTAGAGTATGATTTCGGGCTTGTGTGTGCTTGTATGGTGTTATGGTATGCATTTCTAAGGTCCAGGAGGGTTAATTTAGGCTTGGAATGGATTTGGATGAGCTTGGAGGCCAAAAATGGCAGATTGGGTTCGGGATGAACTCCATTCTGCATCAGCTAGGGCTAGGCGACCGAATGAAGGCCATACGGCCGAATGAGGGCGATTGAGGGTCATTCGCACGATTGGGATTCATTCGCACGATTGAGGGTTCAATCGCACGACTAAGGTTTCAGTCGCACGACTGGGAGTCCAGTCGCATGGGGATTGTACGACTGAGGGTTCAGTCGCATAGATGCTTAGTCGCATGAGTCCATTCGCATGAAGTCAGTCGCATAGGTGCCCATTCGCAGTAATCCCATTCGCACAAGGTCCATACGCACGATTGAATGTTCATTCCCATAGATGTTCATCCGCATGAGTCCAGTCGCATGATGTTCAGTCGCATGGAGGCCATGCGACTGAAGGGTGTTCATACGCCCGAATAGGGCTGTTGCACTCGAAGGAATGTGTAGTTTGACTTCTGGCCTTCGGGAAAAGGTGCAGATGTAAGTTTTGACGTAAAGTAACCTGTAAGAGCATGTAAGGGAATGGTTATGGCCTTAGAGAGCATGTAGTGCATGATGATGATGATGTTGCATGTTTATGCATATTATGAATGTATGATGTTGCCCTGTATGATGATGATGAATGAGTATGATATGTTCCTTATTATGATGTATGCTTATCTTTCTTGTGGCTTTACATGTCATGCTAATGAACGAATGAATGAATGAATGAAGTATTATGTAATGTAAAGCGAAAGATAATGAAAGAGGATCATGAAGTAAGAATGCATGCATTAATGAATGATGAATGAACGAAAGAAAGGCTTGCAAGCATATATATTGGGGTGAGCGACTTTGTGTTGCAAAAGACTCGGATGAAGTGCAATCATTTAGATTGCCTATGAGGTGAGCAACCTTGTCGTTGCAAAAGACTCGAGTAAAGTGCTATCGTGATGTTGCCTTGGGGTGAGCAACCTTGTTGTTGCAAAAGACTCGGATAGCTTGCTATCGTGATGGGCAATTTGGGTGAGCAACCCTAGGGGTGCAAAAGACTCGGATAGCGTGTAATCATTGAGATTGCCATTGAGGTGAGCGACCATGTTGTCGCAAAAGACTCGGAAGAAAGAATGAACGAAAAGAATGGAAGATACTGAATGAGATGAAAGATAATAATGACATTATCTATGTATACGTATGTTGAATGATCGTATAATAAAAGGAATAGTTTTAATGAAAGTAAAGTATGTTTTATTATTAAAACTAGAACTCACTCAGCAACGCTGACTTTTATTACATTTTCCAGTTGGCAGGTAAATGATTGCTGAGGATGGCACGACGAGGCTACTCGGCTCTTTTGGGATGGCATCCAATTATATAGCTTTTGTGATGTAATGCAAACATGAATTTGTAACCGGATAATGATGTATTATTTGGCAAAAGTAATTATAATGAAATGTGATGCCATTTTTGAATGTTTCCGCTGCAATGTTTTCTTAATGCAAGGTAATTATATGTTTTATGTGCGATGAATGACCAACTGTAAGCGTCCCGGGAACGGGGCCTTACAAAGTGATAGCCAATGCTTTGCCATGGGACGAGTTCAAAACTATGATGAAGGAAGAGTATTGTCCTTGTAATGAAGTACAGAAGTTGGAGGCAGAGTTCTGGCAGTTAAAGTTAGAAGGATCAAAAATTGAGGCCTACACTACGAGGTCTTACTGGAGGTAGAGTTCTGGCAGTTAACAATCATTGAATTTTGGTATTGAGTTTACTCGGCATGTATCTTATATTGATGTTTTCATGCTTTACTCTTCCTTCCATAAGAATTTACTATTTGTAAAATCAAAGTTAAAGGTAGAAATAGTTTTGTTTTCATCAATCTTGTGACATCCGTCACCAAAATAGGTGTGTTGACCATTGACTTTGATTTTATTATTTTGACTATTTGACTTGGTCTAAATATGACTTTGACTTGAAAGTTGACTCAATGTGGGCTTGATCTGAGAATAGTACATAAAACGCGTATAAACACGCTAAATTCTGGAACTATGAATTATGAGCTTACTATGTACTAATGGACGTAGGTTGAGTCATAGGTTCACTAGATTAGATGTATTACGATGATTATGTGCCCTTGTCTTGATCAAGGATGGACAAAACATAAATATTAACATCTATGTTAAAAACACAATAAAAATCAAACATCAATGGGCTTTGCCTAAAGTCTGCTAAATATACTTATTTTAATTCAAAAATATAAATTAAATAATTTATATAGTATATAATAGTCTGTTGAAATTGTATTAATACATAGAATTTGAAAATATAAAAATTGAATGACACATGAATCGGGAAAAGACGGAATAAGAATAGAAGGGCAAAGGGAATGGGAGGCCCATCCATGGCCCCCCTTGGCCGAATCCTTATATAAGGGGGGAGTTCCCCCTTTTCTTTTATTTTTTTATAACTTTCTCTAAGTATATGATCTCTAGAAACCCTAGTCACCATCAAGCTTTTCTTCATATTATTCACCCTCTTCATCATGAATCATCATCATCTTCATCATTCTTGATCAATTTTTGTTGTTCAAGTACTTATCTTGTTGAAGCATTGGTCTACTACCGCATTATCGGTAAGAAAAACTATGTTATTGATGATTTAATTAAATTATGTTGGATCGTGTCATTTATGAAATTTATCATCTAACCACAAAATCATCATCTAATATTCTTGTGTTCTTTGTTTGTTCATTCGGACGTGAATATCCAGGCGTTTTGGGTATTGACTTTTCAAGAAAAAAACTGTAAAACCATAGTTTTAAATCTTCATATATTCTTTGGATTTATTGAATTGTGTTTGTAAACTTGTGCGAACTGGTCCTAATGAACATCTTGGGTTCAAAATATATTATTAAAAATGTTAAATTTTATTCTTGAAATTGATAGACGCATTAGGAATTGGATCTATGTATTAATCAACTAAAAACGCGAAATAGAAGATTAAAATCTTAACTACTCAAATTGGGATTCAAACTTTTAATAATTTAAGCGTCCAATAGAAACTTTTGGTCAAATGGTTCAGGAAATAAAAACTTATCTTTATCACGGGTCAATGGTGGAAAAAATTATGGTCATTGGGTTCGAAAGACAAAGTTCAAATTTTGGACAGTTGGTGTGAGAAAAATGTGATGTTTGTACAAGTCATAAGTTGGTCATTTGAAATCCAAATGGGTCAAACTTTATATCTAAAAACAAGTTCAGAAAGTCATCTACCTAACCCAATGGGTTTCGTGTCTTTTCAACATCGTTTGGTCCTCCAAACACAAAAGACAAAATAAAAGGACAAAGCTGTTAAATTCTGGCAAAATGTTAGGCTATGTTTGTTGAGTCATATCTACTCATACTTCATCCATTTGAGGTGATTCATGTTATGGAGTTTTTCATGATGTTTCATTATAGTCTCGACCTCTAAACATTCTACGCAAAATCGGTGCGCGATCAGATATGCAGGCTGAAATATTATTGTAAATTTTAAATGTTAAAATTTAGGACTAATTAACTAAAATAATATAAAAGTTGAGTTCAACGATGGATTCTAAGATGTTTAAGGATAAGAACATTTAAGATTAATACCTCATTGAACTTGTTCCAATAAATGTACATCGAATAACGACTTACTACATTGATAAATTGAAATTTTAAAAGAGATAGGATTGGGAATTTAATGTTGGACATTGGACATGGAATGATAAATTAATTATGAAACTTAGATGGGAAATAAGGACTAGACTATGAGGATTACAACCAAATACGTCCTCTTGACCTTTAGTAATCTTATTTTGTTTTGTTTTCTATAGTTACTTGTTATACTTGTTGTGCACTTTAGATTGAGCTATCATTGAGGTGAGTTTCACAGCTCGTTTTAATACGTTTTACTTGTGGGAATATCATGCTCAAAGTTTATGGACTGTGTCATGTTAAATTTGTTTTAAACTTTGATTGGACTGTCATGTGTGGTTTGAGTCATACTATCATATTCCCTTCATGAGTATTTGTGCTTATTTTAGACTTGAATTGGACTGTTGTGGATAGATATTGTTAATACTAACAAGTTAACATCCCCACCCTGGTTGTTAGTATGCTAGTTGAGACTGATATCGCCTGTGCGTGCCCTTGGGTGAATATAATCAGGTTATTTGGACTGGTCATAAGCTTATATTGGTTTGCATCTATGTTCTCCAACACACACACATATTTGATACATGACAACATATATTGTTCTTATATACTTGTGAACTCACCAATGTATATTGGATTTTTAGAGTATGTTTTTTAGGTAACAACGCTTAGGTACCTAGACATTGGACTTTCGACAAGACCACTCCTAAAAGAGCATTAGACATTCGGAAAAAATAAGTTTCGGACAATGTGTTATTTTTCGTTTTGTAATTGGGTTTGATTGAACTTATACTGGTTGTTATGGTGTGGAACTTTTAGATTATTTGTGAATTTTTGGAATAACGTTATGGTATTGATTGTTCTTTACACTTTTTCTTTTGTGTCAAGCGACTTCATGATCTATTGATGGAGAATTCCTTTAGTGATTCTCTTAGAATCCTAATGTGTTATGACGATCCCGTCCGTCGCACCCTTGTGTTTCCGTTACCAGTGGGGGTGTGAAAAAAATATTTTATGGCTTTTGCATGTGTTTCTACATAAAGGTAACTGACCATTGAATCTTGATCCATGGCAAACAATACAACATCAATGAGTATATAAGAGGATAGACTTGTAACATACCAAACTTTTAGTAAAAACTTGGTCAAAGGAAATAAAGGGGGCCGATCGTAAATTTTAAAAGAGAACATGTACTAAAGATGGGCAAGCAAAAGCTTGATGCCTTAAAACCCCATATAAATAGAACGGAGCCACCATGCACCCTTTCTTGTTTTTAAGGTTTCCAAAGAGGGCTACAGAGAGAGAGAGTGTGTGACGTGGTTCTAGAAAGAGAAAGTCAAAACTCAAGCAAAGATAAGGACTTTTACGTGTATTTTGATGGATGTAGGGTAGGTCTATGTTTATTAGTTGATTATACACCAATTTTATATGTAAAGTTGACACCTTTACGAGTGGATCATCCCTATTCATATTGGTAATAGTCAACCGCATCAACCACCTAGTGTATCTGTGTTTACATACTTATCAACATTGACTACATGGATTATTCCAAGTGTGCTTCAATACGGATGAGTTCATAGTTCATCCGCATTGCCTTACTATTACCTGCATCGTCCTACGATTGGCCCGTATTGAGAATGGTTATATGCATTGACTTCTTAGATCTATCCAAGTATCATCTAATGTGGATAAGCATTATTCATATACAATAACTCAAATTGTTACCCGCATTGCTTAAGACAGCCAATCATATTGTCCATGACGGTTACCACGTTGCCTTAGCCATCTGCATTAGTCTAGTATTCAGCATTGATAACATGTTCGTATTGAACCATACTAGTTATAGAATGATGATAGATTCTAATGTGGTATAATGCATTTAATTCTGATGAAACTACATATAAAGTAAAGAGCCATAGATAGTATAATATTTCTGGAATCCTTATGATAAAGTGTAAAGTATGATGATGCTTAAGTATTACTATCGTTGTGATAAAGTGCTAAAGGAAGATAAAGAAATATAAAAGTAATTAAAGAACATAAAGGGGTCAAAAATGATAAAGTTACATGTGATAGCTAACGTTAAAAGTCTTGCAAGCCTAACATGTGTTTGCATTTGTTGCATACTTACCTGTTATTGGAATTGTATCATTCACACTCAAACGATAGGGGTCTTGCTTTGTATAGGTTTATCTAACAGGAGTTATGTGATGTGCACTCATAATGATAAGACATTTGCCTTATGTAGTCTCACCTAATAAAGGAGTTGTATCTTTCACACTTAACAATAAGGGCCTTGACTTTTGTAGGTTCACCTGACACGAGTTGTGCTGAGAGAACTCAAACTATAGGTGCCTTGTCTTACGTCTGTTCACCTGACAGGAGTTATACCTAGTGGATGCTCACTCGTTATAAGACTTGCTGTACATTGGGCTCATACTTTAACATCATCATGGTTATACTTTAATATTATCACACATAAGACATCATTATTAAATTTTTCAAAATAATATGTATCTAAAGTTCTATACAGTAAGGGCAGTATATCAAAACTACACACTTTACATCATATTAACATCTATCATGGTTCTGTATCAAGTTAAAGGCGTTACATACAAGGTAGAGCAATATGGATAAGGAAAAGACAAATGAAGGTAATAGTAAATATGGGAAATACGGGTAGACCGGACCAATATGGCTAACAATACTAACTAATGCGGTAGACTACATGTCCATCCGCATTTGGTTACTTAGGCAGAATAAGGATAAAAAATGCGGGTGATGGTTAATGCGAATGACTATCTAATGAAAGCGGATAACCGTCTAACTACGGCTAACAGATCAACTAATGCGGGTAGATTATATGCTCATTTGCATTAGTTATAACTGGAAACTTTCAGGGGAAATACGACAACTGTGACAAGTATGGGTTCAAGCAGACTAATGCAGATGACTATATGCCATCTGCATTTCCCACACTTAGAATATTAAGAGGTAAATGTGACTATTATCATTAAATACGGTTGACTATGACCATCCGCATTGGATACCAAATTAGACCAACTATACAAATCTGCATTTGTATACATAGTAAAAAGTAGTACTAATGCAGATGATAATCATGTGAATGCTGGTGTTGATGAATCACTCGCAGTTGACTTTACATTTTACCATAACATTACCACACATATCATTATGGTTCATGCAACCCATTGTTCCTTGTATCAACTTTATTAAAACATGAAAATTGTTAAGTTTCTTGTCTTTAATCCTTTAACCTTTAACAAAACTTTCATGGTATGCATAATAGCCCCAAAATACATAAAAATATATAAAAGTGGGAATCTAGAACTTACATTTCCTTGAAGAACACAATGAAACCCTAACCAAAGAGGTAACAACTAAGATCTACACATAAACATGCAAAGGTGTCAACTTTATCAATCAAAATGGTGTTAAAACACCTGAATAACATGGATCTAGCTTAGATTTATCATTGCATACGTCAAAGTTGGTACCTTTACTTCAATCTTTGACTTTCTCTCTCTAAATGTACAGCTTTATCTCTTTACGATGCAACGTTTCCGAGAACAATGCATGGGGCGGCTCCCTTTCTATTTATAGAGGTTTTGGGTATCAATCTTTTATTTGCCCACCTTTAGTCCCTACTCTTTTTTAAATCTTTAAACTGGCCTCGTATCTTTATTTATCAATCGGGTTTCATAAGTAAAAAACCAGATTTTACAATAAGGTTTACCAGAAACGAGGCCTTACACACATGTAACAATTTTTTCAAAGAAATTCCAAAAAAATCAAGTATAGACCTACATCTGACACACACTACTTTAAAGTTGGTTATTATACATGCTCGTATTAATGTCAATATAACGATTTTAAAATACTATATTAATGGAATGGTATTACTTTGTTACGTGTTAATACAGGTCAAATGGAGATTAATCGACATTATCAGATAAGAATGTAAAGCTAAGCTAGATTATGGATGAAAATGAGCTTAAAACAAAGAACATCAAGGAAGAAAAGTTAAGTCATTAACCTAGATAGTGGCATTAGTTAGTTTACTAATTAATCTACATATTTGGATATCGAGTTGGTAATTACCATTCAAAATGTGTGATCACGTATCAATATTCTTAGGTTTATTATCCTTAAATATGTGATTTTACATCATGATTAGAGTGGAACAAGATGACTTTGTTTATGTTTTGATCCATAGGTGTTGAAGCTCAAAGGAGAATAATTTGAGGCAAGAAAAGCAAAATAATGAAGTGGAAGGACCAGATATGCGATTACATAAAAGATAAAGTCAAATCAAGTCAACAGGCACCATCATATCTACCATGGAATCATACGCTCTCCATCGAATCAGTCGCAGTATCCTGAATAGAAATCCAGCGAACAAGCTCTATACAACTTCATACCTGGCATATGATACGCCGCGGGCAGCGTATGATACGTTGGTGACTCAACAAACTTGCTGATTTTGGGGATTTTCAACTTTATTTAACCAATTCAATCCCAATTCGAAAAGAAACTCCCATACATGAAAATTGAAGATTCTAAGCTAATATTTGGTGTTTTCAATCCTTCCCATTCATCCCAAATCATCTACAATCATCATCAAAATAAGGATTGATGATACAATAAAGATAGTGTATGGCTAGTTCCTTTGTGATTGCTTTTGGGTGTATAATTCTTGCTAAGTGAAACCATTGGTATGCTTTAATTAGGTTTTTCTATTGGTCATCAAATTATTAAATGAAACATTATGTTTTGGTTAATTTAAAAGGTTTGTTTGTAAATAAAGTTGTATACTTGATTATCAATTTTTAGTTTTCTTGAATCATGCGCTCATTAAAAATGCTAGACAACTTTATATGATAAAATTGGTAATCTTATGAACGAACGAGTCTTAAAAGATTGTTCTTGGGTTATCACTTTAAATCTAAAGTTCAAATTTTGAAGTTAAGTTCTTGCAAACCCTAGTTTAAGCATACAGATGGGGCTGTTAGTCGTTTAGGAAAATATTGCACTTGCTTGACCTCTAGTCGTACGGGTGGGGCTTGTCAGACCGAGTACTACTACCCAAGATTTCCTGCTAGATTCCTTAATTAACGATCCAAAAGTGTAAGGACTTTGAATAGTATAGCACACTATGTCATACTAAACACATGCTATAATTGTAAGGCATTTTAAAACAAAGTACACTTTCTCCCCCAAATAGAGAGTAAATAAAAGTGGGGCTTAAAGTGAGTGGAAAGACAACCCGTCAAAGGTTACCTAGAACACGCAAGTACATAAGTACGTGTAACCCAAAACGTTTAACAACCCTAAGTGCTCAAAACACGTTGACCCAATGGTTTTGGAAAACAAGACTCATTTGACCTGTTTGACCCGTTGGTAACATGTTAATTGAAATCTTGTTTGATCAAGTATACCAACTCATACACATGATTATTATACAAGTTATTCGCGTATGCCACATCATTAATCTTAAGTTCTATAAAGATCATTATACCAACATAGATTATCATACAACACATACGAATCTCAAATAGTCAACATGCTCAACACAATTATAATTACCTCACAACTAATAAATCATACATTGAATTTAATCATCCACTACATGCCATGTGAAGTCATTCATAACTTCACACCCTAAACCTTGCGAATCATATTAAGTAGGGGCCTTAGTTTCACACGCGTGTATGATAATCATTTTCACATTACTCAACAAGATTTATACAACTAACATACACAATAATGATCTGTTATAATCCCAAATATGGTTCCATAATCTCCAAACATAACTTAACATCTTGCAATATTACATAAAAATCTAAATTTCCCAAAATAATCCATCAAGTACCCATACGACCCAATTAACACATTCTATCACATTAGACATCATCCATAAGCATTCTAGAATGATTTTAAAATCATAAACATGCCCAATACACAATATCCAATGATCCACATGAATAAAGTTTCCCTTTCAGGAAAGTAACACCCAAAATCAATATATTATCCAATACATTCATAAATTCATCAACTGTATACCTAATCATGTTCATAACAATCATCTAGACATGATAAACATCATTAAATCATCATATTTACCAAATCTCATGCATAAAAGTTACTATGTATAGTAAGCTATGAACAACACATCAATTCTATGAATTTCTTGCATAATCCATGTAAACTAACATCAAGGCAATACAAACTAGCATCAAAACATCATCAAACAACATCAATTTCGACGTTCATCATCTTAATTGAACTAGGGTTCTTCTTGAATAAAAAACAATGAAAAAATATTCTGAATTTTACCTTTAATCGAGTAATAATCAAGAATTGCCACTTGCTACATGTTGGAATGATTGCACTAAGCCAAAATCAATTTGTTCTTGGTGTTCAAGGCTTGAAATCGCAAGGAATTGGGTGTTATGCAGGCACTCAAGTGTGGGGAGGCACAAATCAATTGATGATGGCTTTCACTACTCATTATGATCAGGTACATGTACTCATTCCTTATCTTGTTTGTTTTGTGTTCAATTATTAGTTGCTTTATTTTGTTATAGTAATTGTTTTCACTTAGTTCATATAATTTCATTCTTTCGATTTGGGATTGAATCTTAATTGAGAACCTCATCATCATAATGTTTATTTTTATTTTAAAAATCATACATTGGTGACAATGTATCTTAAATGTGGGGATGGGGGGAAGTTGAGAAGTTGAGAAGTTGAAGAAAAAAGTGCCAAATATGAGAAATTGAAGATTTTTAAAAATTTTTGAAAAAATATCCCAAGCAAGCTTAAAAAACATGTAAAGATTTACAAATCTTTAACTATTACCTACTAAAACATGACTTTTGGTTCTTGGTCATGGTTAGATTCGTTATGATATTTATTTAAGAAAAAAATTTAAATTTTATATTTATCTAACCTAGGCTAATAAGCTAGAAGTTAGACATTTCATGCATAGATTAGATTATGTTCCCAAAGTTAAAAAATAATTCATATGTAATGTTTCAAGCAAGAAGGCAAAATATGCATAAAGATGATAAAGGCATTAGGATTTAGCCTTAAGAATTGAAAAAGCCTTTTAAATTTGGTTTTTTAGATCATACCGAAGATTATCCATCAAAACCGAAAAAAACCAATAATTGATGCCCAATGTTATATGTGATGAAAAGAAGAATAATATAAAGTTTTTATCTTTCTAAATTTGTTTTTAATGAACTCCAGAATGGGTAGGTTATTAAGTTGCCTAAAAAAATGGCCAAAGTGCGAAAGCCACGTTCTTCAGTAAGCCAATAAGAACGTTGTCAAATTATATGAAAATATAGGCTGAAAATGTCGTATCGCTCAAAAAGTCGAGAAATTGTAATATGGCCAATGTTAGTGTGCTCCACAAAAGTGAAAAAATAAAATATGTGCCAATGTTTGCCTCATAATGCAAAATTTATTGATATCAATAATAGACCTTCAAACAAGGTAGTTTTACCCAATGTGTGGATTTCATCGGATTTTTAGCCATTTCATCTCAATTTCGTACCCTTAACTTAAGCCTACTGAAAACCCATAAATGTTCTCTTGATTTGTGTATACTTTTGGTGTACTGTAAGAGGATGTGATTATATGCATTGAAAATTTTTGAAGGACTATTAAGCTCGGCTAGGTGAATTTAGATTTAAAGTGAAATGATTTTGTTTGAAAGAACAAAATTGATAATATGTTTAAAAAGATATGTAAATTCAGGTATGATTTTACTTTCGGCGTCGATTAAATTTTAACGTTGTTGTCAGGGAACTAGTATTAGTATTGTAGGTTTAATTTGATTTTTGTCTTATTTGTTTAATATTATTTAGAAAAAATAAAAACATTTCGCTTATCAATGATAATCATACTACTATGATCGTCATTGGCAACAAATTAATATGAGGTTTGGATTGTTAACGTCCAAATTGATAGTATGGATTGTTATCGGTCAATATGTTATAGTTTAAATAATTAAAATCTAATTTGGCTTGTAGAAAATCTAAATAGTGCAATCACCATGGATTCTTCCTGACATTAAGAGACATTCAAAATAACCCTTTTGTACATTAGAAAAAAAAACAAAGTTCACTCGGATGATCTTTACTTTTTCATGTTTTTATCATTGATAAAATCAGGGGTTTTCACTTTTCATCAATGAAAAAATGATAATTCACCTCTTTATCAGAGTTTTTCACCCATGATCAAATGATAATCGCCGCCATATGTCAAAGGAGGTGTTACTAGATCAAAATAAGACTCTAGTATCTATATATTCAAATAAATGATAACTACATACTACAAAATAATTATAGATGTCTCCTCAAGATGAATGTGCTAAGTACTTGGCACAAAGAATGTCAAAAAGAGAGGGTCACAACCCTTTGGTTTGTAGATCAGCAATGTAAAATGCATTAGGAACATAGCAAACTAGAAGACTATAAGCAAGCACTATGTCCATAAATATAAAATAGTGTTCTAAATCTTTGGGTGTCTAAAGCTTTTAATCACCACGTCGTCAACATCTCCTTTATAACATTTGGCCTCTTTAAATGTTTTCGTAACCTCCCTCTCCAATGACTTGTTCATAATCAAAGTTCATGGTTGTAGATTGAATCTCTTCAAGAGAAAAGGTTGACATGGTTGTGCTGAAGTGGATGATGACAATTTGCCACCATCGCCGGTTGTAGAGCTCATGATACTCATTGGCTTTGCAGATTCGAACTCCAGCTTTGGAGAAAAATGGAGATGATCAATGAAAAAAGTATAAAAAAACTAGTCAACTAGCAGGCATTATGCTGATATTAATGTGAATGATGAACAAAAAAAGGAGATGGATGGATATTTAGAAGTTTGTGAATGTGAATGTCTCACATTAAATTGGTTGTGAGTGGGTCTGCAAGTTGGTTTTGGTTCAACAACAACAATACTTCGGTTAATTCGTTAGTTTGTTGTTATACATTTGGGCCTAAATAATTGGGCTTTACCATTTTACATATACTTTGATTACTAGGCTTTTAAAATATTTATATAACTTACAGATATAATAATAATATTTTCTTTTCAGGTAACAAATCTAATATGTATATAAATATATATATAGGGGAGGGTTCCAATAAAAACCATATTATAATTGAAAACAAAAAAAAACCACTTTCTTGCCTTTGATTTATTTAATCTATGGTTAAGATTGTTTACTGGCATGATGGTAATTAAGTGGTGTTTAAAGGATTTAATTAAAAGGTTTTAAGGGTATAATAGGTAAAAGACATACAAATTATATAGAAATCTTTTTTTAATTAACTAAATCCCTAAAATCACTCATTCTCTCTCATATC